>BQNB010002748.1:0-121484 GCA_026074375.1 Tanacetum coccineum
TTAGTATAGTTTGCCTTATTTTTCCCATAGTTTTAGAAAATCAAACCCAAATCTTTTCCATTCAAGCATTGTTATTCAAACTAACTTTCGACTTTCCAATTCGCTCCTTGTTGGGGATAAACGACCCGAGAATATTTTATACTACTTTCAGTTTCATTGATTTTGTGGATTTTGATCCTTTTTATATATTTATATTTATATATTAAAAAAAAGGGAGAATAAATCTAATAAATCAGGGCCATAACCTAATCGTCTAATAATAATAATAATAATAATAAAATTAAAAAAATCTAAAAAAAAATTTAATAAATAATTTTAAAAAATAAAAAAATAAAAAAATAAAAATATTTGCAAAATACATCCCTGTGCTAAACTTTTCGGTTTCTGCAAAATACATCACTCGTCAGAAGATAACGGAAATTTTTTTGCATCATTCGTCCTCAGGAATTTATTATGTCTAACGTGTGCCTAACGAAGGATGTAAACTGTCAAAAGTTTCTGACAGGGATGTATTGTGTGAGAAATTGCAAACTACAAGGATGTATTTTTCAGTTTACTTTAAACTTTATTTATCAAATATATAACATGATACGACCTAAACCGTATCAAGGTAGCACCACTATAGCGTGTGCGAGCTCCGTATGAAAGAATAGAGAAACTTAGAGATTTATTTGACAAAACATATCCTTTATTGATGAAAACCATTCGGTATTTATAGCCGGATAATTACAAGATAAACACAAAGACTTTTTCCTAGTCAAATACCGCTTTAATGACTTTCCTAAACCAAGAGACAAACATAAATGACTTCCCAAAACAAATAAATAGCCATAAAAACATTCATAATATGACACGAAACATTCCTTAAACAAATAGATAAGTTTGATAGTCAATCCTAGCCCATCACAAATTCATACTGCCAACCCGGCGTCTTCTTGGTCGTCTTCCCACGGCCCAACCCATTGTCCTTGGGGGTACATTCTCTCTTGCTTTAGAAATTACCTTGTCCTCAAGGTTATACAAAGGATAAGTGTCCTTGAAGTCTGTTGTCCATTCCCACGTTGCTTCTTTCGGGGATCGACCGTCCCATTGCACCAAGACTTGTTGTGCTAAGCTTCCATTTTGCAAAACCATAGGCGAATCACATATAGCCACGGGTTTTTCCAATGGTTGTCCTACTTGAAGTTCCTCAGGTAATTCAGTTATAGCCAGATCCCCATTTCCTGAAAAAAGTTTGAGAATTAACACATGAAAAACGAGGTGAATCCTGCTTGTACTAGGAAGTGCAAGTCGATATGCAACTTTTCCAACCCGCTCCACTATCTCGAATGGACCATAAAATCACTTTACCAGTTTATTTGAAAGTCTCTTAGCAAGAGTGATTTGTCGGTATGGTTGTAATTTAACGAGCACCTTATTTCCCACTTTAAATTCAACTTCATGCCGGTTACGATTAGCCTTTACCTCCATTATATTTTTGGCCTCTAATAGGTTCTGCTTGAGTCGTCGCATTAGCTCGTCGTGTTCTAATTCATCCATGGACGCAAATTTAGATGAACCTTGCGGATACGGTATTAAGGATAAAGGTAATCTTCCATACAAAGCCTGATAGGTTGATATTTGAATGCTACTAATGTGGTTGTCGTAAAGACTTCAACAAGAAGTTTTACAACTCCCTAGGCAGAGTATCTAAACGTTGTTGTAGTAGTATAGGCAAGACTCGGGGGTTGTTATCGTTCTCTAGGGGAATAGGTTAGGAAGGCTTGATCACGGTCTAACAGAATTCTAGGGGTTGAGAGAAGATTATTTTTGTATTTTTATGTTTTATAGAAAGCAGGTAAATCTATGGTTTGAGAGGTTGGTTTGATAAATTACTAACTAAACTAATTGATAAACTAATCTACTGGTGATAACTTTATGATAATTAAATGTATTTATTTAATCATGCATTACTTATCAGATTGTTTCTCCTAATCATGTTGCCTTGTCACACTTGTTATGTAATGTGTAAGTATTTCGTAAGTTATGAACGAGTTACATGAATTCGTCGTCTATTTAATATTCCGTTAAGGCAAAGCACAAGTAAGGTAGTATAAAGACTATTACAAGGCCCTCTAAGAGTATATTAAATGCGTGTGAAATACCTTAAGAGGGATCAACCATATAAGAGGCAAGGTAGTATGAAGACTGTTACCCTATGGTATCCTTTCTACGCACTTGCGTTTCCCTAAATGTATCAACAACTGGTTTTCTAAGGCCTAACGCGTACATTCATCAACAAGAAGTGATGACGTGTTATTTTATACACTTTTTTGGGGTCAATTAATCCCTTAAATCGTGCATTTATGCCCAAAATATGTACTTATAAAGGAAGCAAGAAGATAAATCAATCACACAACACATAAACATATTGAGTGATTAATGATAAATAATCTTACTTGAATTAAAACATGGATCTAAGGTAGTACAATAGGGTTTTGAGGCCCTAAATACGACCTATGAAGCTGCTACAAGGACTAGGGTTCGTCTCCCTAAGTTATACAAATTTATCCCTAAACGTTACACACTAAATCCCTAAAATCGGTTTTGTACATATAGACATATCGGCGCGACGGCGTTGCTTTATGCTCCTGACGCCGTCGCCACGTAGATGGTTCTAGATCTACTTTAAGTTGGCTACGTCCAAATTCTAGACGTCGTCACTGAATAGATCACGAATACGTCGCTTTATGCTTGTGACGCCGTCTCCACGTTCTGTAAGCATTACTTCTTCAAGGATTTGGTGTAGGTCCGTAATCTCGTCCGTTTCTTCTCCAAATGAGCCCAAGTCACGTGTATTTCCTCCAAATGTCATCCAAGTGCTAAAAACCTGAAAACAAACAATTAAGCACATAATCTGGGCATATTTGCATGATTTAAGGGGTTAAATGACCCCGAAATAGTGTATAAAATGACACCTCATCAAATACCCCTACACTTGGGATTTGCTTGTCCTCAAGCAAATGGGCTTTTCTACCTAGACAATAGCAATATGAGGGTCATTTAACCTACTCTTCAAAGTATTTTATAACACAACCTTCTAGACCTCGTAATTAAAAGCACGGAAAGCATACACTAGCACCTCACATAAGTGTTTGGGATTCTCTCTTTCACTCGGGTGTATAATAAATTATAACATAATGGGGAAACGGAAAATCAACACTCATTACCTGTCATAGCATATAAATTACCATAGGCTTGGTAAAGGATCAAACCTCCACCGCTGGGCGCAAGCATTATTCATTACTATCTAAGAGGTCTTTTAAAGGGTTGTGGGGTGTAGGTGTAAGATAACATATAATGGAAACGAAAACGGATGGGATACATTTGGGTGGCTTTGGGTGAATTTGGAGTGGAAGGGTTAGCTAATTATTCATAAGAATTCACGTTGGTTTGGTTGCTAAGCCGAGACTCGGACAAAGATATACAAACTCTATATAACTCTACATCAATCTCTTTATTTTTCTTTTCTGTTTTTTTAATAACATAATACGTCACATGGGGCGTATAGATGCACCCCTACACTTGAAACTTTACATACTTTACAAGCAAACTATTCTATGACCCGAATTGAGATGGATCAACATAAGATGGAGCTTATTGAGCTCTATTAGGGGTAATAAATTACTTCTTCCGAATTCTTCATAGATGAATACAACCAAGATCCATAATCCGTCTCAAACCTGTATTTTACAAGGATAAGGACTTAGTCAATTGTGTAAACCTCCCCCCCCCAAAAAAAAATAATTACTTGGGTTAAAACAATAATGTACTAACAGCGAGTACATACAAGGTAGGCTAAGAAGATTTGGGTGTAACGATTGGTTTGAGGGTGACAATGCGCATTCAATTATAGTCCTGCTTAACAGAAAATTACAAGAACCTTTGAAAAAGATAGTCCAAGGGTTGTACTAGGGTAACTTCTTCACTAAAAATGAGTGCATGCAAGTGTGGGATATTTATAATTAATCGGTGTGACCATCATAACACTTACTAGTTTAAAAAAATGGTTTATTCCTAGTGCCTCTTATCTACAAATCCTAATAACTCACTATGCGGTCTCGAAATGCATCATACCAAACAAGTCTAGAAATTAATATTTACACCGGTACACCATATATTAATACCGATACTAATGCCAGAAAAGGCACCTAATCATACATACACATCTTTAACGATGGAGAAAAGACACATATGTCTGCAATCGAACCTTAACTTGAAAAGCTAAAGTATATAACAATCTTGGGTATTCAAGAAGATACCCGAATTTCCTAAAGATCATAAAGGCGAACCTCACATTTTTTATGTGGAATTTTTGAGTTTTTTTTGCTAGTCATACACATTCCTAGTCATGAGAACTCTATTATACTCTATTCGTTGCCGTAATTGTCATAAATTTTTTTAAATTTGGGTCAAAATTACCTTTTTATGCTATGTTTTGATATATTACCCATCATTTTAAGGAACAAGCAAATGACAAATTAAGGAATAGTTTCTAAGGCTTATTTCCCCTACACTTAAGTTGAACATTTGACCCTATTTTCTATAGATGTACCCTTTAAAATCGTAATAAAGGAAAAAGAAAACAAGTAAAAGAAACTAGTACTCCCCTGGTTTGCTCAATAAAGGAGAAGAAACATGCGATAACTGGTTAAATCGTCCTCCAAGAATTATCTAATGAAACTTCCTAACAACTTCCAAGCTTCTTCTAATCAAATATAACCTGTAATCAAAGACAAAGACAACTACACCAAACATAAAATCGGTGGGATAATATTTACCGGGGAAACCCTTTACCCAAAAATAAAATCGACGGGATAGATACATATACAACATGAATTTAGGGTTTCGACTCTATAAAAGCATAAGGATAGGATAGAGAAATGATCTAATTGAGTGAATGCCCAGGTTTACAAAAAGAATTAAAAATTTTAAATATTGCACATTTTATTTTTCAGAAATATTTGAAATTTTTTAGATTTTCACATAGCTAGAGGCACGATGCCATCAGGATAAATCCTGACACCGTCTCCAGCTTCTGTGAAAATTTCTTCTTCGTTTTTAATGAGAAATTTCCTGTACGTAATTTTTATAATTCAAAACTGAAGAAAGCACTGCATAAAAACCTGAAGTTAGTCATTACAATCATATGACTTGAAACTGATGCAAATTAATCTAAAGAATTAATTTCAAATGTTTGAATTAGGTTCATAAAACCAGATATTTCCCCTACACTTATTTTGTTGCAAAATACCTTTGATTGCAAATAAGACGAAGTTACAAACAAACAAAGCATGATTACAACTAATTCAAACATAAAACAAAAAATATAGAATTAAAACACAAGACACTCCTAATATGCGGGAAAAGTAAATATTAGGTTGCCTCCCAAAAGGCGCTTTTCTTTATTTATGAGTCTTGTAGCTAGACTCGAAGTCACACGTTCTTACGTGACTTCTCCTTTGTTCTTCCTCCTGGCTTTTGCGGCCATCAAACTTCAAATGCCTCTGCACACATACTCGTCATACTTATATTCGGGCCTTAAGTCTATGATATCCGAGTAGTGGGTTTTCTCACATTTATCATCATCACTCTCTACGATGAAAGGAGGAATGATATCGGTGCTTATATCCGTAAAATCTATGTTTGAACACGTCCCATTTTAATGGGGCATTTTAAACACGATCTTTTCCTTATCTCTTTCAAACACGATCTTTTCCTTATCTCTTTCAAACACGGCTGTTCCCTACTCTTTATTATACACAAGCCTGGTTTCTTCTATAAATGGTTTTCCGAACACCATTGATTCGAGGTAATGATTGATAACTGATAATCGTTATAGATACGTATCAAACTAATAACCCTCAATAATATATATATATATATATATATATATATATATATATATATATCTATATATATATATATATATATATATATATATATATATATAATACATATACATAAGCAAAGTATCATACAAATTATTCTTAGAAAAGAATAATAAGTAATCAACACGGGTATCGTTCTCCTCAGTGAGAGGTGAATGGAAATCTACGTTCATGTTGTAAATCGAGCTTGATTGTCATTTAAGTTTTGGTTTCGGTTTCTAAATCTACAAATGCGAAGAGGAAACCAATAAAGGCACGCTAATCTAGAAATTAAGACAACTTAAAATCTAACGACATTTAAAACAAATAAAAACTAATTAAAAACTAAATTTAAAATTGACAAATTAAAACTCTAAAAACTCAAAATGCAAATTTCTTAAACTAAAATGCTTAAACTAATTTTTAATAACAGAAAAATATTTTTTTGAATTTTTAAACTAATTAAAACTATTTTTTAAACTAAATAATACTAAAAATTAAAATTAAAATACTAAACTAAATCCTAAAATTTTAAGAAAATTTATAAAAATACTTTAAGCTAAAAGTGGGTTTTACAATGAAAAAGGAACAAATAAGCTGAAACCAATAAGCCAGGAAAATCAAATAAGCAAAATAAGCTAAACTCTAAATGCATATAAGAAATAAATGAAATGATACTATAACGAAAAAGTCCCAAGGGCATGCTGGTTAAGGTGTTGGTGTTGTGAAGGGGAGGTCACAGGTTCGAGTCCTGTGACCTTCCTTTTTGCAAAACATTTTTATTTTTCATTTTCTTTTTGAAAAAGCTATAGAATAAGCAAAACTAAGAAACTTTAATAAAGGAGCTTTTTGACAAAACTTGAAAAATAAGCTAGAAAAAGCTATAAAAGGATGACAGTTGCTTAATAAAGACTTAGGAACACTTAGCTTAAACTGTTTTGCTTTTTATGACTAAATAAGCTAAAGGTAAAACAAAATAAGCTAAAACAGATACTAACCTAAACTTAATAAGCTATAAAAACTAGAAATAAGCAAATGATATAAGCTAATAAGCACCTAAAAGCATAAAGACAGGTTGACTCAAAATATTTTTAGAGGAATTTAGACAAACTTTAAGCTAAGATGTTTAACAAATAAGCACTAAGTAAAAGCTAAACAGATTAAGTTTGAGACCTAAATAAGACAAATAAGCTGGAAAATCAACAATTTAGCTAAGGACATAAGCTAGAAATAGCAGCTTAAAATGACAGGCTACTACTTTTGTTTTTAGCTTTTTTTATTTTTTATGACCACTTACCAATAAATTTGAAGACTCAAAAGCTATTTAGACAAACTAAAAACAGATTCAATTCAGATGAAAATTAGCTAAGGACAATAAAAATTAACTATAGATAAGCTAGATTAAACCTCTATTGATCTAGCAAAATTCAACTTAAAACAACCAACTAACTAATCTTACTGATTGAATTTGATCCTAACATTATAGAGCAAACTTCTACAAATAAATTCACTTAAAAACAGATGCATATTAATGCATAATAAGCCAAATTATGAACTCAAATACTACACCTTAAGCTCTCTTTTATAAATCCAAGATTCACATAGTTTAGAACAACATTAGGACTAGCAGATTTGGAATTTGGCTTAATTAAACTAACAACCTTATCAAAACTAACTCAAAGCTTATTTAAACTAACCTAAAGACTTAATAAGAGCTTCTAAAAACTAAAAAATGTCTTAACTCACATATACCTAGTTGGAACTGCTTGACCCAAACACCCCTTTAAAAACTTTAAGATCCAATTTAAACTAAAACAGACCTAATTAAGCACTGAATTTTGAAAATAGATTAAGCACTAAGCAAATTAAAGACTATTAAGCAAAAATTAAGGAAAAATAAGCTCTTAGCAATAAGCTACACTAATAAGCTATTATAACTAATAAATGGACAGATTTATGAAAGAGCTTATCTATAAGCTCCAGCTTGTTAAAAACAAGCTGGTAAGACCCTATAAGTCCATCCATTTCTGGCTTATCATCCAAAAAGCTCAAATCCATAATGCTTAACCAATTTGAAGTAAAATTTGAACATCTTGTAAAAATAAGCTTAAGAATCTTATTTGTACAAGTAAACACTAATTTGAGACTTAAAACAACTTATAACATCTATTAGAACAACTTAAATGATTTTGAGTGAATGAGTAAAAAATGGAACAAGACAATGTAAAGTAAAAATTACTTTTATTGATTCATAAAGAGAGTACAAAGCTTGAATACATGAAAAATAAGCATAAAATAAGCTGAATTAATCTACACTACTCCTAAACTAAACTACACTACTCCTACCCTAGATAATTCCATTGTGTGATTTCATCTTCTATTTATAGCTGAAAAAGAAGCTTCTAGGTGTAAGGAGGAGCGTCCTTAGCCTTTAATCTCAACCCTTGATCTTCTAATCCATCTCGTTGATCCCTTAGATTTCTTCCACGGATTTGTAGCCAATATGAGTCATTAGGATTGCCAGCGTGTCAAGCTATGTCAGACGTGTCAGGGGGCCCTTCTAGAAACTTAGGAGCATGTATGGAGAATAGCTTGATTTACTCTGTGTGTTGTGTGAAAGTGGGAGGGAAGAAAGGAGATGGTGAATAGTATTTTTTTTGACTGTTTATTTATCCCTGTTTTAGTTATAAACAACGACTTTGACCAGGGTAGGTTTGGGCATGACTTTTTTTGGGTTAATGGGTTTTGGATTTTAGATAAGTATTTGGACTAGGTCTTAAAAAAGGATTAAGCATAGTTGATTGGTATAGTTATTAAAGTAATGGACTGACCGACCCAAATAAAACACTACGGATGGCCCATTAAAGATAAATACACATTCGGTTTCATTATCCTCCATCTCGTTTCATTCACGTGCACATTTTTGTCCATTTTAGCTTTGTTTTGTCCATATTTGATATAGCCGCTTACCTGCAAGACATAATTTTAAAAAACACACATATACAATGGTATATTTTTCGTATATTTTTTGTCATTTAAGCTTGTTTTAATAAGGAAAATTGATATGTGAATAAAAACATATCAATAACACTAGTCGTATCCTCGAGCACCATGAAGTCGCATTCGTAAGTGAAGTTCCTAACGAAAACTTTTAGCCCCCTAACTCTCCCTATAAAGCTGCAGTTTTTCTTAGGGTTTGAAGGTTTCTTTCTTGGTTCCAGCCTATTACTCATGATCCAATTATAGTGAAACCTAGACATTATGTTGATTGGTGATTCTACACAAATAGTGCTTGCTCCTTTATGAACTGACCAAACAAACATGAAAACCTTCACATTATATCACGTTCCCGGTTCTGATCATTGCTTTACCTATGAAGGCCCGAGGATTTTCCAAGACAAAAAACATTCCATGATACTTTAATTCATTCATAGTGGGAAAAGTGTCAAAATGTTTTAGGTTCCTTTCTTTTTCTTTTTCTTCAGCTTCATCTTTAGTTTCCTCCTCGACTTCCTCTTCACTTTTAACCTCTTTTGTTCCTTCTGACATTTCGTGATTTATGAATTCAGCCTTGCAGGCCTCCATACTGCTTTCTGCCTTAGCTTCACCTTCTTTGTTTAGGATAACGATTGAATTAATGAAGTGAACATGTTTCGGAGATGAGAGGTTTTCGTTTTGTTTAATTAGGGACGATTGAGATAAATACTTTGGGGAAAGTAATTTTGATGGGCTTTTGATTCCCTTGCTTCAAAGTTCTTCAGTGGTATGGTAATTGGTAGATGTGAAATTCATTTGAGCTGTGGGGCCTCCTGCAGTGTTACAAATGGAAGCGTCATCAAGCTTTTCAAAAACGGTCTTCCACAGAAGGTTAATTTTACTAATCATGTCGTCCTGCTTTTTTCAAGTTGAGTTCTCAAGCTGAAAGTCTTTTCTCATGGTAAGAGTCAATCAAGTAGTGCCTTCTCAAGCTTAGTTTGATGATTAGATGAGTAGGTATAGAATGAGCCGTTATATGGACTAGTAAATATTTAGGCATATGCCCAGTTAAAGTTTAGCTTTTCCTTCCAAGAATTGGTGGCTTCGTTAAAGCTTCTTGGTCCTTGGTTTGTAGTGAACTGCCTACTTCCCGTCCCGTCGGTTCGCGATGATGCGTATTCCACAAAGGCTTGCTCAGGATCTTCAATGCAATACTAAGTGTCGTGGGGACCACTGTAGATCTCACATGGGGTAGTGATTTTGTTCACTTGAGTAGGTTGTGTTGGAGCAAAATAAGCTTCCATCAAGCATTGAACTTGATTTTTGAGCTCGATTAGACGGCGGTCGGATGTATGTAGGACATCTTAAGGAAAAGCGATTGCCTTGACCGGCTTAGCGAAATCCCTTGGGTCGTTCCAACTTTCGTTGTCATAGAGGGCGAGGTCCTCTAATAATGCTCAGGATTCTTTGGCGTTTCGGTCACGAAGCTTACCACCGGCCGATTAGTCAATGGTTCGTCTTGTGACGGGATTGACATGGTCATAAAATATTTGTACTTGGAGCCAAAGGTTGATGCCAATGTGAGGGACTTTTTATAGTAAGTCCTTGAAACGAGTCCATGCTTCTAATAGAGATTCTCCATGATGTTGTTGGAACATCATGATATCATTGCGGAGTTTTATGATCCTTCCCGGTGGAAAGAATTGAGCAAGGAAACAAGTAGTAAGATCCTCTCATGTGGTGATGGATCCTGCTGGAAGATGTTCAAGCCAGTTGCTAGCTTGATCATGAAGGGAAAATTAAAATAAACACAGGCGCGTTCTTTCCTTGTTTTCACCGTTAAGGTCAAGTGAGTCCATAAGTTTTTGGAAATCCTTGATGTGTTGGTTTGGATCCTCGGACCGAAGTCCGTGGAATGAGCATCCGTTTTGCACCAACTTGATGGTGTCGGATCGAAGAGGTACCATGTTTTTCCCTACGGGGAGCTCGATGGTATTCCTGTAGCCTTCGTGGCTAGGTTTGGAGTAGTCTCTAAGAGTACGGATAGGATTTAAGTCTCCCATGGTGGTTGACGAGAATGGATTGCGAAAAAATTAACACAAAGAAAAGATAGACTACGAGAAAGCTAATATGCAGAATTAAGGTCTCACTTGAAAGGATTCAAGAGAGTAGAACTAAGTTAATCTATGATCGAAACCTAACTATTCCCCATGCAGCGGCGCTAAAAACTTGATGCGAGGGTCGTAAATACTTCAACAAGAAGTTTTACAACTTCCTAGGCAGAGTACCTAACCGTTGTAGTAGTAGTATATGCAAGACTCGGGGGTTGTTATCGTTCTTTAGGGGAACAGGTTGGGAAGGCTTGATTACGGTCTAACAGAATTCTAAGGGTTGAGAGAAGATTATTTTTGCATTTTTATGTTTTATAGAAAGCAGGTAAATCTATGGTTTGAGAGGTTGGTTTGATAAATTAGTAACTAAACTAATTGATAAACTAATCTACTTGTGATAACTTTATGATAATTAAATGTATTTACTTAATCATGCATTACTTATCAGATTGTTTCTCCTAATCATGTTGCCTTGTCATACTTATGATGTAATGTGTAAGTATTTCCTAAGTTATGAACGAGTTACACGAATCCGTAATCTATTTAATATTTCGTTAAGGCAAAGCACAAGTAAGGTAGTATGAAGACTATTGCAAAGCCCCTAAGAGTATATTAAATGCGTGTGAAATACCTTAAGAGGGATCAACCATATAAGGGGCAAGGTAGTATGAAGATTGTTACCCTATGGTATCCTTTCTACGCACTCGCGTTTCCTAAGATGTGTCAACAGCGATACAGACAAAAGCTAGTTTTCTAAGGCCTAATGCGTACATTCATCAACAATAAGTGATAAGGTGTCATTTTATACACTTTTTAGGGGTCATTTAACCCCTTAAATCGTGCATTTATGCCCAAAATAGGTACTTAATTGTTCCTTTTTAGGTATTTAGAATTTGGAAGGCATTTGGAGGAAATCCACGTGACTTGGGCTCATTTAGAGAAGAAACGGACAAGATTACGAACCAACACCAAGACTCTTCAAGATTTAAAGTCTCAGAGCCTGGAGACGGCATCACCATTTATACACGACGCCGTCACACTTCTTCTAGTGACGGCGTCACAACATCTTTTGACGGCGTCAGCCCGTACTGACTCAACTCGGATCTAGAAGATTCTAATTTATGACGGCATCACGATTAAAACGCGACGCCGTCACATCGATATTCTTTTAAATATAGACCCGAAATTAGGGTTTTGTGTGTGTAACTTTAGAGTAAAAAAAGGGACAAACCCTAGTTCGTTTGACAGCTTATTAGGACGATTTTAGGGCTTCAAAACCCTATTGTATCTCCTTCAATTCATGTTTTAATCAAGTAAGACTATCTTAATCATTCAATATGTGTTGTTGTTTGATTCTTTATTGTTCTTGCTTTATCTTTAACATGCTTGGCTAAACCCCTTATTGTATTCATTTATGATTGTATGAAACCTAGAATGTAGATCTTAGTGGTGTTGCTTCTTGTGATGAATATGCATGTTAGGCTTTAGAAAACCAGCTTTTGTCTGTATCGCAATAAAGAACGACCACTAATCATGGACGTTTGAAAAATAGTTGTACTCGTTGCATAAAGAAAATTAATTTAAATTTTACAACCGGTCATAAAAGAGTTAAATGTAGCTGAAGCATAATAAAGTTTGAAAATGACAACGAGTATATAAATAGATAAGTCTTGAAATTGGCGAAGTCACATAGCATATAGACTCCATTTAGCATTAAGAATCAAGCCAAGCTAAGCACTTGAGAAAACATGTTTAAAACGTCAACATAATGTTGGTGAATTCATAGGTTTAAGTTAATACAAGAGTGGACCACAAGATTTCAAAACGCATGCGACTACTATAACAGATACAACATCACATAAAAAGTATTTACTGTTACGCTAAGCTCATGACACCGATGCTAATAAAGTAGGGCATATCATATCATGCCACATAGTATTCCTGCCCTTAACTGGTGTCCCAAACCAAAGACCACCACAACGCACATCGACATGACATATATCCGTTTGTTCTTCGTTAAGTGGAACCAAAGCAGATAGGGATAATTAGTCCCAATAGATCTATTTACGCATTCGCGCTCACTTAACCAATCCAATTGGCCATAGGTGACTAACCGTTCATGATAATTCGGGCAATAGTGGTTTGTAAGCAACTTAGGCAACACATAAACATGTAAAACTCACGTTGAGAACTTGTGTCCAATTTTAAAAGCAAACAATGTTTCTTACCTCAAAGTATAAATCATTTGAAAATAGGTAAAACGTGGGGCTATGAACTCACCTTAAGCAAGTGGTGAATCGATAATCAACGAGGAAGGAATAAAGCCGAAAGGCCCTACACGCGACCTAAATAAATGACGCGTCTTAGGTAAACGAAAGATAACCAAAACTTGTACGACACGCTTTCAAGAGAAAAGACATCCATATTTGTTTGTGCTTTAGTTTGTTTAATAAATTATGACTAAATAAAATTATAGAGTTTTTCGTCAAGTCTTGGCGTTTATCCAAAAATTACTACTTTTAGAAAGTTTTTATTTTAGGAAAGTTTTAATTTCAAAACGTTAATACCGTCCCCTATATTTGTTAAGTTTCCATATTTCCAAAATGCGCTAACTATCCATAATCACTAAACTTACAAGTCCGATCCGCTAATGTGTTACCAAACTTACTATTTTTAGTAACTTTATCACTTTTTCTAAAATACGTTAATGACGTCTTCAAATGATGCTAATCTATATATATGTGTTACTATATGTTTCGGTAGTGTTTAGAAAGTCAAAAAATGTCCGAAAGTGTCTGAATACCCTTTTTACTATTCACATCAGCACACTATTCATTGGGTTTTATCGAAAAATGTTTCAAGTTTCATTTGGCTATAACTTGGCCGTTTTAAGTTCGATTTTAAAGTGCAATATGTGAAAAACTATCCAAGCGCTTGAGGTTTAGGGTTTTAGTGGACCACATGGGACTCAACCACACCATGGGTGTGTGTGTCTTGGGATTGCGAAACTAGCCACAAAGACCAAGTTGGTTTCAATTTTGAGTCATGGGTCAGAGCATGACTTACACCCGCAAAAACATAACAACGCAGCGATACACTTTGGGTGCTACTTCATAGATACCCAGCGCTAAGAATTACAAAGAACGACACTCTAATGTGTCGTTTGTAAAACAATCTCGTTGATTTTCTGAAATCAAAATAATAGTTGTCCCATAATTGCATCACCATGAAAAACTTGAATGTAAAGACTCCAATGCACATCAAATAATCCAAGCATCTAATTCACTGAGAAAAACATGCTTAAAAAGTGTCACATTAAAGTGTGTGAGTTCATATATCAGTTTTAATAAGATGTAATCCACTGTATCATCACAGTACCATGTAAAAATCCCAAAGATTTATATAAAGAATGCACGACACATTTTATGTCACCAAAAATACCAATCTTGTCCCAAAGATTTATAAAGAATGCATGACACATTTTATGTCACCAAAAATACCAATCTTGTCCCAAAGATTTATAAAGAATGCATGACACATTTTATGTCACCAAAAATACCAATCTTGTCCCAAAGATTTATAAAGAATGCATGACACATTTTATGTCACCAAAAATACCAATCTTGTCCCAAAGATTTATAAAGAATGCATTACACATTTAATGTCACCAAAAAGATCATCTTGTCCCAAAGATTTATAAAGAATGCATGACACATTTTATGTCACCAAAAATACCAATCTTGTCCCAAAGATTTATAAAGAATGCAGGACCATTTATGTCACCAAAAATACCATCTTGTCCAAAGATTTATAAAAATCATGGACACATGTTTATGTCACCAAAAATACCAAACCTTGTCCCAAAGATTTAAAAAGAATGCATGACACATTAATGTCACCAAACTTACTCCAAGTATGTGTTTTTCGGGGCCCTAATAGTCCCCAACGTAATCCGCACATGTTATAAACGTTCGTCCAGTGATAGCTAATCACCCAACGGGAGTTGCAAGCCCGAATAGATCTATTTTAAAATCATTCCGTGGACATCACCTATAATGTTCTTGCCGGCGATCGCTAACACCGAACAGGATCCACACCCGAATAGATCTATTTCAATAACAATCCGCAGCTCACCCACCAAGTGATTTACAGTTCATGACGCTGTGATGTAGACTTGTATGTGCCCAATTTGGGCAGTGATATGTACTCCCGTTACCGGTGTCCCCTCCAAGAACACCTGGGCAGTACCGTTTTAAATATGTACTCCCGTTACCGGTGTCCCTTCCAAGAACACCCGGGCAGTACCGTTTTAAATGTGTACTCCCGTTACCGGTGTCCCTTCCAAGAACACCCGGGCAGTACCGTTTTAAAAATATAGTTCAATCAGCCTAAGCTAATCCGTAGTCATTTCAAATGTAAAGTATGCATTTATGACCAGAAATGAAGTCAAATAATGTATCCCATAGCGAGCTATGCAAATAAGTATGTAAACAAATTTGTAATCAATCATGTAAATGCATTTGTAAACAAGCATGTATCCCCCTCGCGTGTTATAAAACATTCAAAAGATTGAAAAGCGAGGCTATGAAACTCACATTGATTAAAGACCACGATCAATTAATCCAAATAATCACAACCGAATCTGCAACGATCTCGACCACGACCTATAATTATGTCGTTCGATTACAACACGTAATAAATACGACCAACGATGCGTACATCGTTACAACGAAAACATATATATATTTATATATATGTTTACATACATATACGTGATGAGAAATCCACTTGCGCGTCCTAACCTTAACACTGAGTATATTTATATATTACTAATTTTCCATTTGTACTACCGGACTAACTACAACACTACCAGTAGTAACCATTTTTATACTACCAGTACTAATGACAAAATTACTCTACCAGGAGTAACTTATATACTACCAGTAGCAATGACTATAACTACCAGGAGTAACTATAACACTACCAGTAGTAACTATAACACTACCAGGAGTAACTTAACACTACCAGGAGTAACTATAACACTACCAGTAGCAATGACTTTTATAAAGTATATTTATTTTCTAAGTCTGACCCGACTATAACGACCCACTAAATCACATTTTCACAACTCGGGTTCTAAAGAGAATTTATGCGAAACGATATTCCGAACAACTTTCCAGTTTTGTCCGAGACCCGAAACTCGACTGAAATATGAAAACGCACATCGCATCAGGTCTGATGCATGTACTAATTAACAATAGCCAGAATTTGCCCCCCTTTAAATCCCTTAGCACTCCTTTTAACTACAGAACCTCGCGGGGAAGTAAAACGACCTTCCGAACAACTTTCATGTTTCGACCGAAGGCCGAAACGGACCTCGAAAGTGCCCGAATCAGCTTTAAAATCCACAGCAGCGCCCTATTACTATGGCCGAGTTTTATATAAGGATATAATCTCGTTTTGCATAACTTCCTCGGTATTAGAGTTACAAGACGATCCCTATATGAAACGATTGATAAGCAAGCTCTACCATATTTTAAAGCCTAAAATCAGATTTACCAATTTCTCGATCCTCGTTTGGCGTGCCAAACTTTCTGCTCACAGTCCGCTAGTTACAAATCACGCCAAAATCCGTTTTTGACCCAAAATCTCATCAAAACCACATCTAATGTGCCTTATAATTTCATACTAATCCTACTTCACTATCAACAACATATTACACTAAACGCCGCAAGTTTCAATGGATTTTCATCACATATAACCAAATCGATAATATAATCGAAAATCAATAAAACCAATATGAAGGAAACCTTACAATGCTATTTAAGCGATAACGGACTCGATAAATTTCTCGCCTTGCTCCTCTTGAGTATGTCGCGGCTCACCACCAACAACCGAACCAAATCAAAACTCGAACCAACCCAATATAAAAACAAATCAAACAAACCACCTCCTAGTGGCCTCTTGCTGATATCAAACCCACCAGCCAAGAGCAAAACCCAACTCAGAAACTTTCTTGTTTCATAAAACTACTTCAAATAAAACCTTGTTGCAAATCCATTTTTATTACATGGATGACTAATTTAGGACCTCCTAAACAACATTTGATAGGTAGAAAAATCAAAACACCAAGAGTGGTGGTGTTGTGTATTGCGGTCAGAAACCAAGAATAATGAAAGAAGGAAAAATGATAACTTGTATATTTATATAATAAATATCTTACAAATATCTTTTAGATATTTTGTAAAATATCTAGTTAATTTAACGCGAGCCTTAAACGCGAGCTTTGCCAAGATACCGAGAACAAATTACGCATGGTTCATAAAATGAAATTTTAATGATCATAAAGAATAATAGCGAGACACGTCGTAAATTATACGACGCTCGAAACCGATAACAACGCGCGTCAAACGTCGACTCGCGAACTCAATAATACAAAATTATCGAATCTTCTCTAAAATTTCATAAGCAAATACGAAATATTTATTAAGACAATAAAATTTTAAATTCGACACTCGCTCACTGGAAAAAAAAAAAAAAAAACTCGTAAAATAATATTTACGACATCGGGCACGCGATCGTCATACAATGACCTAAAACACGGGGTGTTATAGTCTTTCCCCGTTAAATGAGCCTTGTCCTCAAGGCTTAAGATGCGGCACTTGACGACGGTGCGGTCTTTGTGAAGAGATGGATATTTCTTTCGAATTGATCCTTGCGTTCGTCATGTAAAACTCAGGCCTCGCCTAGAGTTCCATGAACCTTAACATTGGGGTACACGCGGTCTTTTGCCTCAACCGTATGACTTCTCGATTCATGATTCCCAGCAGGTTTTCTCGCCAAACCGAAGCTTCACATCAAAGTGAAGTTTCATCAAAAGAACGCTAAAGTTCGTCGGCATAGGACTTCTCAAGTTGGATACATAAACGTATTTGTGCACACTGCACAGCTCTTGCGAACTCAAGCTTTTAAGCTATGATTCAACTTGTTCCCACATCTGAAAGTCCCAACATAGCTAGGTTTAACTTCCCCCATTGCCAAAGACGTACTTCTCGCCTTCTAAGGCGATACCTTAGCTAACTAGGTTTTCAACTCGAAGATTTTACAGGCTTACGCCTCAAACTCGCCTCGTCATCCTGATGAAAATCACGAAAAACAAATGTAACTTAACCAATAAAATCAAAAAATACAATGTCAACCGCTCTTATCATAAGAGACAAGACACGCACGGAATCATATCCGAATATAAACATAAAATCCGTCGCTCTTAAAAATAATCCTAAGACGAATGATCGCTCCAACTTAGTTGGTGATCATACAAATGAAGCGGCCTACGCTCTCAAACCATATCAAGGTATCGCAACCAAATCCGAAACAATTTCGTGGATCGGGACGAAACAAGATCCGAATCACATCATAAGATACACAATCTAAACGATACCTAAAGTATTCATTAATTCAAAAATCCAAAAATACTCATCATAACCAAAATCCAAAACATACTTCGCCCCTCCCGGTCTCATTTGAATAATGACCACCGTTGCGAAAAAATTCTAAGAGGTACTCACGACTCTATCAATTGAATTATACACAACACATATTGTCAAAAGACAAAACGAAATCAATCAAGAAAATAATTAAACATCATGAGCTTAATGCTGGATCGTCAAAAATTAAAAATTCCAACATTTCCATATGGCGACTAGCACAATCGGCTCGGTCCTATCCTAACACATTACATCCTAGATGAATTGAATCATTCAGTCGAGAAAATCACTCACATTCCTACTTCCATACCGCTCGACTTAAGACATTGGCTACTTTGGTCGTTCCTCCAGAATGGGGACGGATGTCACCATTTTTCTAGAGTCTCCAATCAAATCGCCCCTCTTTACTTAAAACCTCGAGTCGACACGTCACGGAGTAGATCACTACGCCCCAACCCGAAGTCAAGCAGCACATAGTTGGTTATTTAATCCTTGATGATAAAAGAATATCACTACTATACCACCACTACACTCAATAACGGGGAAAAGAAAAGAATTTTTCTTCACGGCCATCGGTGGATACAACAATAATAACTCACATTTGATGTAGGAGAAGTCTTCTCCATTCTTCACTTTCAACTTCCTTTACTTTGGAAACCTTATGACCCCGAGAGGATCCCTTCTCAGTGTCGGTATCAGGTTTCGTGGGTATTCCACCATTTAATAAATTTTCTCAAGACTTTCAGGTACGTTCACGTGTCCATGCTCGATGGCACTATATACCTTTTTTAATGGATTCCGGTGATATCGAGTTCCTACTCGTTCATATCGGATACCAGTAAGCCACTCATTTATAATTTCTTATTTACATAAAGAAGCGTCAATTTATGTAAGTTAAGAAATGATAAACTTTAAGGTTCGGTGATTTAAAATTATTTATTTAACGAAGAGGCGTCCAATCCTTTTCAAATAAATAAATTATAAACATCCTACTTTAATAATTCGCCGTGCAATACGCGTACTCTTCAAACCTTTAAGTAGGTTGACAGACGATGCCATGAGTTTCTACCGAGTATGTGACGAATGTTTCCAAACTCGTCTTCGGAGACAGGGAGTAAAACTACCCAAAAATATCGACCTAGAGTTCAAGATAGGTAATGAGTACCCGGTTAGAGTAAACCAGGTAAAAGTCTCGATGAACCAGTCAACATAGCAATTATCATATAAATCCTCCTATTACAAGTCCCGCCCATACAAGACTTGTAATACTTAGATTTATACATAATCCCATGTAAACAAACTGTGACGGGCTTTTGTTAACATAGCCAATATCATATCATCCTCAGATTACAAGTCCCCGCCCATAACCTGACTTGTAATACTAGCTTCATCCATAATTCAATTGTAAACACAACCTGTGACGGGCTTTGTTAACATAGCAATTATCATATCAATCCTCATATTACAAGTCCCGCCCATACAAGACTTGTAATACTTAGATTCATACATAATTTCCATGTAAACAAAAATTATACCTGGTCTTTCGTGTAATCCCCTATATAGTATCACGCTATAAAGAAAAAATAATATTCTTAGAGACCAATGTTTACCTTACAATGTCCTGAGAACGAAGTGAGACCATATGCGCAAGCTCACAATGTCCTGACATATAATTGAACCAATTGTCAACTCACAATGTCTGACGTTTATAATTGAACCATCGTGCAACTCACAAGTCGACTATAAATGAGACCATTTGAGCAACGCACAATGTCTGAAATAAATTGAACCATTGTGCAACTCACAATGTCTTAAGAAATGCTCTGGTATTTATATAATAACTTTTATATAAATAAGCGTACGATATATGCGAAAGGAATGCAAGCATATATATATTATGTGGCTTGGTTCCCTATTCGGGTTTCGATTCTGATTCACCAGATGAGATGTCTTCACCAGAGCACATTTCCCCGATACCAGCTATTTCACCATTCTTATGTACCGATTCTTCTGAGGCTCCTAATTCTTCTGATGGACCACCATCGTAAGAGCCTTATGTTGCTATCGTTGCTCGTTGG
Source organism: Tanacetum coccineum (assembly GCA_026074375.1). Classification (NCBI taxonomy): domain Eukaryota; kingdom Viridiplantae; phylum Streptophyta; class Magnoliopsida; order Asterales; family Asteraceae; genus Tanacetum; species Tanacetum coccineum. The sequence goes on from BQNB010002748.1 coordinate 20,562, forward strand.
AGGAGCTGGGTAACAACACACCCATCATCATCATCTGAGTTTCCTATTGCTCCTGTTACTGCCCTGCCTAGGATTCGTCGACGGTTAGCGATTCTTATCTGACACGGGGAGGCTATTCCTTTTGGTCGACCTTACCGCACCCACCTTAACGGACCGCGTAAGTTGTTGACTGCGAGGAAGAGAGTTGGACCTTTACCAGCTCGTAGATTAGCATCGAGGCATGCATCACCTCGTTCTTCAAACCATCACTCATCTTCTTCTAGTTCATCTTTGGATTCTTCGCCAGTTCATTCTTTAGATTTAGATGCATCATATCAGGCTCATTCTGGACCTTCGACTAAAGATGTATCACTCAGACTGTGTTACCCTCAGAGGAGAGAACCATGACATAGTGAGGCATTTTGTCGTTGGTGTGCTACTCCATTATCTACTCTGTATCCACCGACTACATCAGAGTCATCATCAGGAGATTCATCAGAGAGACCCCTGCATTCATCTTCACATTCTGCTGGACCATCTCGCAAGAGATGTAGATCCCCGGTTGATTCTGTACCATCATCTACGCCAGTTATGGGATCATTAGCTCCTACCCGTGCTGATCTCTTACCACCTCGTAAGAGGTTCAGAGATTCATATTCGTCTGAGGCTAGCATAGAGGAGGATGCCGAGGTTGGTCCTATAGAGACTGGGGTTGATATGGAGTTAGGTATTGGTGATGGGAATGATGTTAGAGATCATGTTGAGATTGACCCTAGGGATGTCAGGGATGATACAGAGGAGTATGAGGCTGACGCCAGTGCTGGAGACACGGTTGAGGTAGGTATCGACCCGATGTCCGCACCGATAGTTGATGAGGAGATTGTAGAGCCAGCTGGAGAGGATTCTTCTGATTCGTCTGGCACTAGGGATGGCATTGTTAGGTCATTCGAGGATATGCCGATTGACTTGGGTGATGCTGTGCGTGACTTTTACCATCACATGTCTGAGGTTCGTATTGATAGGATTGTCGGGATTGAGACTGCTCAGAGCCGGTTGGAGGCCGATCAGTTGATAGCTAGCGGAGACAGAGCTAGGATGGCCGAGAGGATATATAGCTTGAGGTTGGAGAACCTCAAGGTTCGTGCTATGTTGGATATTGAGAGGGATCGTGTGAACAGCCTTCGACTTCACATGTCTCTTTCACAGGAGGAGTTTCGTCAGGTTCGTAGGGATCGTGATGATACTCAGGGGAGATTAGGAGGTTGGAGTATATGTTGAGAGGACATTTGGGTTTTTTCCCTTAGAAACTAGTTGGCACCTTGACAATGAGGAACTAGACTGATGGTTAGGTCAAGATGTTAGCAGTAGAAATAATTGTGGATCATGTACCTATTTTGGATTTTGGTTGTAACAGAATTATGCTGTTATTCATGAAAAGAAAAGCTTGTTTTGATTCTCTTGCTTATTTATCTATATTGTTATTTATTCGTTCTAACAATCATGTTGTAATTATATTTTATTTCATAGCATGTATGAAATTATCGTTATCTCATGATAGTGTAGTCGTTTCAAAATCTCACCATGGGTTGTGTCTTGTGATGTAGAACAATGACTATCACTCGCTCCGGTATGAACCCTGAAGCAATCGAAGAACTCTTTAACCGATGCGTGGAAGAAGCGTTGGCTGCTCATGAGTCGACCCGTTGACGCCAATTGCTCTCGAGGATGAAACCAAAGCCAAAATGGCCTTGATGTCGTACAAATGCCCTTGTGGACACCTGAAATGTAGAGAATGAGATCCAGATGAGAATGGAGAGGGCTAGACCCCTGTTGCTAGAGAATGACCTACCAGGACTCATGAAATGTCAACCACTCAACTTTAAGGGAACAGAAGAAGTTGTAGATTGATAAGATGGTTTGAGAAGATGGAAACAATGTTCCATATCAGCAACTGCCCAGAGAAGTCCCAAGTTAAGTATGCTACTTGCACCCTGTTGGACAGTGCACTAACTTGGTGGAACTCACATAAGAGGACTATTGGGATTTCAAGAGTTTCCAGAGTTGACCATGTCGTGTACCAAAATGGTCCCCGAGGAGGAAGATCGGGTAGAGAAATCATTTGGAGGTCTTCCTGATAATATCCACGGGAATGTAATTGCTGTAGAACCACAAGACTACAAGATGCTATTCGAATTGCCAACACTTGTGGATCAAAAGTGAAGGGGCTATGTTGTAAGAAACGCAGAGAACAAGAGGAGATTGAACAACAACTATAGAAACAACTGTGGGCAAAAACCACCCTACAAACGACAAAATACTAGAGGTCAGAATGTTGCTAGAGCCTATATGGTTGGTAACAATGAGAAGAATGGTTATTAAGGAACACTTCCTTTCTGCAATAAGTGTAAGCTACACCACGAAGGATAGTGTACTGCTAAGTGTCGTAACTGTAAGAGGATTAGACATCTGGCCAGGGATTATAGATCTGTTGTGACTGTACCTACTCAAGGAACTCCAGGGCCAAATCAGGGAGTTATTACGTGTTTTGAGTGTGGTGCATAAGGACATTACCGAAAGGATTGTCCCAAAGTCAAGACTAAAACCGTGGTAACAAAGCAAGAGTTCCTGATGCAAGAGGCACGACATATGTCCTAGGAGGAGGTAACGCAAACTAGGGTTCCAACACTGTCACGGGTACGTTCCTTCTCAACGATCATCTTGCGACAATGGAAATGGTAATGGAAATGGTAATGGTGGTGACAACGGAAATGGTAACGGAAATGGTAATGGTGATGGCAATGGAAATGGTAATGGAAATGGAGATGGAAATGGAAACCACGGAGGTGACAACGGTGACGGTAATGAAAACCCCAATATGAATGGAAGAGGCGGTAGGTTGGTTGCTCGTGAATGTACTTACCAGGATTTCATGAAGTGTCAACCAACGAGTTTTAAAGGAACTGAAGGAGTGGTTGGTCTGATAAGGTGGAGTGAGAAGATGGAGACTGTGTTTCACATCAGCAACTGTCCGGAGAAATATCAAGTGAAGTATGCAACTTGTACCTTGCTCGACAGTGCACTAACCTGGTGGAACTCTCACAAGAGGACCATCGGAACTGATGCTGCATACGCTTTGTCATGGAGAGAGCTGATGAGACTGATGACTGAAGTGTATTGCCCTAGAAATGAGATCCAAAAGATGGAAACCGAGTTGTGGAATCTGTCGGTGAAAAACAATGACATTGCTAGTTACACTCAGAGGTTCCAGGAACTCACCATGATGTGCACCAAAATGGTTCCCGAGGAGGAAGATCGGGTGGAGAAATTCATTGGAGGTCTTCCCGATAACATCCAAGGAAATGTGATTGCTGCAGAACCTACAAGACTACAAGATGCTGTTCGAATTGCCAACAACTTGATGGATCAAAAGTTGAAGGGTTATGCTGTGAGAAATGCAGAGAACAAGAGAAGATTAGACAACAACTATGGAAACAACCGTGGGCAACAACCACCCTACAAACGACAGAATACTAGAGGACAGAATGTTGCTAGAGCCTATGTGGCTGGTAACAATGAGGAGAGGAAATATGAAGGTACCTTGCCTCTCTGCAACAAGTGTAAGCTTCATCATGTAGGCCCTTGCACCACAAGATGTGGGAAGTGCAATAAGATTGGACATTTGACCAGAAATTGCAGGGTTACCAATCCCACTACCCCCACCTAGAGAGGCCAAATAGTGAATCAGAGGGTTGTGACTTGTTTTGAGTGTGGAGCACAAGGACATTACCGGAAAGATTGCCCCAAGATCAAGAACCAAAACCGTGGAAACAAAGCAAGTGTTCCTGATGCAAGAGGCAGAGCATATGCACTAGGAGGAGGTGACGTAAACCCAGGTTCCAACACTGTCACGGGTACGTTCCTTCTCAACGATCATCATGCTTATATGTTATTTGATTCTGGCGCCGATAGGAGTTTCGTATCAAATACTTTTAGTGCATTGCTAGACATCACACCCTATGCCTTAGACGTTAGTTACGCTATCGAACTAGCTGACGGAAGGACTTCAGAAACCAACACTGTGCTTATGGGCTGTACATTAGGATTGTTAGGACATCCATTTAATATCGACCTGATGCCTATAGAGTTGGGTAGTTTCGACGTTATCATCGGCATGGATTGGTTAGCAAAGAATCATGCAGTGATTGTCTGTGACGAGAAGATAGTGCGTATTCCTTATGGAAATGAAATTCTGATCGTTCAAGGAGACAAAGGTGCCAAGGAGAAGAAATCAAAGTTGAGCATTATATCATGTGAAAAGGCCCAGAAGTATATAGAGAAAGGTTGTCAACTATTTCTGGCACAGGTTACGGTGAAGGAAAACAAAGACAAGTCGGAGGAGAAGCGACTTGAAGACGTGCCGACTGTACGGGACTTTCCAGAAGTTTTTCCAGAAGACTTACCTGGACTACCACCCACACGACAAGTCGAATTCCAAATTGACTTAGTCCCAGGTGCTGCACCTGTAGCTCGAGCCCCGTATAGGTTAGCACCGTCGGAGATGGAAGAACTGTCTACTCAACTACAAGAACTATCTGACAAGGGATTTATAAGGCCAAGTTCCTCACCCTGGGGAGCTCCGGTTTTGTTTGTCAAAAAGAAAGACGGCTCTTTCCGAATGTGTATCGACTACCGTGAACTTAACAAGCTTACTGTGAAAAATCGATACCCACTTCCGAGAATCGACGACTTGTTTGATCAATTACAAGGGTCAAGTGTGTACTCAAAGATCGACTTGAGGTCTGGTTACCACCAACTCAGAGTTCGTGATGAGGATATCCCAAAGACGGCGTTTAGAACTCGCTATGGTCATTACGAGTTCCAAGTGATGCCATTCGGGTTGACTAACGCGCCGGCAGTGTTCATGGATTTGATGAACCGGGTATGCAGACCATACCTAGATAAATTTGTGATCGTGTTCATCGATGACATCTTGATCTACTCTAAGACCAAGGAAGAACATGATGTACATCTTAGACTAATTTTGGAGTTGCTCAAGAAGGAAGAGTTGTACGCTAAGTTCTCGAAGTGCGACTTTTGGCTGTCAAAGGTACAATTTCTTGGACACGTGATTGATAGTAAAGGTATTCACGTGGATCCTACGAAGGTTGAGTTAATCAAGGATTGGGAATCACCCAAGACTCCAACAGAAATTCGCCAATTTCTAGGTCTTGCCGGTTACTACCGACGATTTATCGAAGGATTCTCCAAGATTGCCAAGCCTATGACGAAGCTGACTCAGAAAAGTGTAAAGTTCAATTGGGGTGAAAAGGAGGAAACTGCTTTCCAGACATTGAAACAAAAGTTGTGTAGTGCACCGATTTTGGCATTGCCCGAAGGAAGTGAAAACTTCGTAGTATATTGTGATGCTTCTCATAAGGGATTAGGCGCAGTGTTGATGCAGAAGGAGAAAGTCATAGCTTATGCATCCCGCCAACTCAAAATCCATGAGAAGAACTACACGACACATGATTTGGAATTGGGAGCTGTGGTGTTCGCTCTCAAGATGTGGAGACATTACCTTTACGGCACGAAGTGCGTTGTGTACACTGATCATAAGAGTTTGCAACATATTCTAGATCAGAAAGAGTTGAATATGAGGCAACGTAGGTGGTTAGAACTGTTAAGTGACTATGACTGCGAGTTACGCTACCACCCGGGAAAGGCGAATGTGGTGGCTGATGCGCTCAACGCATCAGCCACCACATTCGCCTTTCCCGGGTGGTAGCGTAACTCGCAGTCATAGTCACTTAACAGTTCTAACCACCTACGTTGCCTCATATTCAACTCTTTCTGATCTAGAATATGTTGCAAACTCTTATGATCAGTGTACACAACGCACTTCGTGCCGTAAAGGTAATGTCTCCACATCTTGAGAGCGAACACCACAGCTCCCAATTCCAAATCATGTGTCGTGTAGTTCTTCTCATGGATTTTGAGCTGGCGGGAAGCATAAGCTATGACTTTCTCTTTCTGCATCAACACTGCGCCTAATCCCTTATGAGAAGCATCACAATATACTACGAAGTTTTCACTTCCTTCGGGCAATGCCAAAATCGGTGCACTACACAACTTTTGCTTCAATGTCTGGAAAGCAGTTTCCTCCTTTTCACCCCAATTGAACTTTACACTTTTCTGAGTCAGCTTTGTCATAGGCTTGGCAATCTTGGAGAATCCTTCGATAAATCATCGGTAGTAACCGGCCAGACCTAGAAATTGGCAAATTTCTGTTGGAGTTTTGGGTGATTCCCAATCCTTGATTGACTCAATCTTCGCAGGATCAACATGAATGCCTTCGCTATCAATCACGTGTCCAAGGAATTGTACCTTCGATAGCCAAAAGTCACACTTTAAGAACTTAGCGTACAATTCTTCCTTCTTGAGCAACTCCAAGATTAGTCTAAGATGTACATCATGTTCTTCCTTGGTCTTAGAGTAGATCAAGATGTCATCGATGAACACGATCACAAATTTATCTAGGTATGGTCTACACACCCGGTTCATCAAATCCATAAACACTGCTGGCGCGTTAGTCAATCCGAATGGCATCACTTGGAACTCGTAATGACCATAGCGAGTTCTAAACGCTGTCTTTAGGATATCTTCATCACGAACTCTGAGTTGGTGGTAACCAGACCTCAAGTCGACCTTTGAGTACACACTTGACCCTTGTAACTGATCAAACAAGTCGTCGATTCTTGGAAGTGGGTATCGATTTTTCACAGTAAGCTTGTTAAGTTCACGGTAGTCGATACACATTCGGAAAGAGCCGTCTTTCTTTTTGACAAACAAAACCGGAGCTCCCCAGGGTGAGGAACTTGGCCTTATAAATCCCTTGTCAGAAAGTTCTTGTAGTTGAGTAGACAATTCTTCCATCTCCGACGGTGCTAACCTATACGGGGCTCGAGCTACAGGTGCAGCACCTGGGACTAAGTCAATTTGGAATTCGACTTGTCGTGTGGGTGGTAGTCCAGGTAAGTCTTCTGGAAAAACTTCTGGAAAGTCCCGTACAGTCGGCACGTCTTCAAGTCGCTTTTCCTCCGACTTGTCTTTGTTTTCCTTCACCGTAACCTGTGCCAGAAATAGTTGACAACCTTTCTCTATATACTTCTGGGCCTTTTCACATGATATAATGCTCAACTTTGATTTCTTCTCCTTGGCACCTTTGTCTCCTTGAACGATCAGAATTTCATTTCCATAAGGAATACGCACTATCTTCTCGTCACAGACAATCACTGCATGATTCTTTGCTAACCAATCCATGCCGATGATAACGTCGAAACTACCCAACTCTATAGGCATCAGGTCGATATTAAATGGATGTCCTAACAATCCTAATGTACAGCCCATAAACACAGTGTTGGTTTCTGAAGTCCTTCCGTCAGCTAGTTCGATAGCGTAACTAACATCTAAGGCATAGGGTGTGATGTCTAGCAATGCACTAAAAGTATTTGATACGAAACTCTTATCGGCGCCAGAGTCAAATAACATATAAGCATGATGATCGTTGAGAAGGAACGTACCCGTGACAGTGTTGGAACCCGGGTTTACGTCACCTCCTCCTAGTGCATATGCTCTGCCGCTTGCATCAGGAACTCTTGCTTTGTTCCCACGGTTTTGGTTCTTGATCTTGGGGCAATCTTTCCGGTAATGCCCTTGTGCTCCACACTCAAAACAAGTCACAACCCTCTGATTCACTATTTGGCCTCTCTGGGTGGGGGTAGTGGGATTTGTAACCCTGCAATTTCTGGGCAAATGTCCAACCCTGTTGCACTTCCCACATCTTACAGTGCAAGGGCCTACATGATGAAGCTTACACTTGTTGCAGAGCGGCAAGGTACCTTCATATTTCTTTACCTCATTGTTACCAGCCACATAGGCTCTAGCAACATTCTGTCCCCCAGTATTCTGTCGTTTGTGGGGTGGTTGTTGCCCATGGTTGTTTCCATAGTTGTTGTCCAATCTTCTCTTGTTCTCCGCATTTCTCACAGCATAACCCTTCAACTTTTGATCCATCAAGTTGTTGGCAATTCGAACAGCATCTTGTAGTCTTGTAGGTTCTGCAGCAATCACATTTCCTTGGATGTTATCAGGAAGACCTCCAATGAATTTCTCCACCCGATCTTCCTCCTCGGGAACCATTTTGGTGCACATCATGGTGAGTTCCTGGAACCTCTGAGTGTAACTAGCGATGTCATTGTTTTTCACCGACAGATTCCACAACTCGGTTTCCATCTTTTGGATCTCATTTCTCGGGCAATACACTTCAGTCATCAGTTTCATCAGCTCTCTCCATGACAAAGCGTATGCAGCATCAGTTCCGATGGTTCTCTTGTGAGAGTTCCACCAGGTTAGTGCACTGTCGAGTAAGGTACAGGTAGCATACTTCACTTGATATCTCTCCGGACAGTTGCTGATGTGAAACACAGTTTCCATCTTTTCACTCCACCTTATCAGACCAACCACACCTTCACGAGCAACCAACCTATCGCCTCTTCCATTCACATTGTGGTTCTCATTACCGTCACCGTTGTCGCCTCCATTGTTTCCATTTCCATTACCATTTCCATTACCATTTCCATTACCATTTCCATTACCATTTCCATTGTCATTCCCATTCCCGTTTCCATTACCATTTCCATTGTCATTCCCATTCCCGAGTTCAAGATTTCGGTTAACTCGACGAGCTTCTAGAGCTGCGTTCACACGTTGGTTGATCATTTCTTCAATTGCGGCGTGGGTCATCCCGGAACGAGTGTTTGTCATTGTTCTACATCACAAGACACAACCCATGGTGAGATTTTGAAACGAATATACAATTATTAGGTAACGATAATTTAATACATGCCATGAAGTAAATTTTAATTGTAACACGTTTGCCAAGAATGAGATAAATAACTGTATAGGATAAAATAAGCGAGAGAATCAATAAAAGCTTTTCATTTCATAATAATAAGCATTTTCGATTACAAAACCAATCCAAAATAGGTTCATGATCCATAATTATTTACTGCTAATATCTAGACCTAACCATCGGTCTAGTGTCCTACAAGATTATGGTGCAACTAGTCTATGGGCGAAACCAATAAATGCCTCTCCAGATACGACTCCCATCTCTCCCCCCCCCCACCCCCCCACTCCTACCTCCTAGTCTCCCTCGAGCTCATCACGACTCCCTACGAATCTAACGAACTCCTCATATGAAAGGGACATATGAAGACGAAGGCTGTTCACACGATCCCTCTCAATATCCAACATAGCACGAACCTTGAGGTTCTCCAACCTCAAGCTATATATCATCTCGGCCATCCTAGCTCTATCTCCACTAGCTATCAACTGATCGGCCTCCAACCGTCTCTGAGCACTCTCAATCTCGACAATCCTATCAACACGAACCTCATACATGTGATGGTAAAAGTCACGCACAACATCATCCAAGTCAACCGGCATATCCTCGACTGACCTAACAATGCCATCCCTAGTGCCAGACGAGTCAGAAGAATCCTCTCTAGCTGGCTCTACAATCTCCTCCTCAACTATCGGTGCAGACATAGGGTCGATACTAATCAAATTGTGTTCCAACATTGGCGTCAGCCTCCATACATCCTCTGTGTCATCCCTGGGATTCCCTAAGGTCAATATCATACTGATTCTCTCACTCATCCCATCACAATACCTAACTCCATATCAACCCCAGTCTCTATATGACCAACCTCCGCATCCTCCTCTATGCTAGCCTCAGACGAATATGAATCTCTGAACCTCTTACGAGGTGGTAAGAGATCAGCACGGGTAGGAGCTAATGATCCCATAACTGGCGTGGATAAGGGTACTGAATCAACCGGGGATCTACATCTCTTGCGAGATGGTCCAGCAGCATGTGAAGATGAATCGCAGGGGCCTTCTGATGAATAATCTCCTGATGGATGACTCTGTTGTGTCGGTGGATACAAGTAGATAGTGGAGCAGCCACAACGATGGAAATGTCTCACTGCGTCGTTGGTGCTTCTTCGGAGGGTAAACTCAATTGGGTGATACATCTCTAGTCGAAGATCCAGAATGAGCCTGATCTGGTGCATCCAAACCTAAAGAATGAACCGGCGAAGAATCCGAAGATGAACTGGAAGAAGATAAGTGATGATCTGAAGAACGAGGTGATGCATGCCTTGATGCTAATCTGCGAGCTGGTAAAGGTCCAACTCTCTTCCTTGCAATCAACAACTTACGCGGCCCGTTAAGATGAGTGTTGTAAGGTCGACCAAAAGGAATAGCCTCCCCGGGTCGGATATAAGAATAGCTACATCGACGAATCTGGGCGGGGTAGTAACAAGAGCAATAGTAAACTCAGATGATGATGATGGACATGCTGTTACCCTGCTCCTCCAACAAGCAACGGTAGCAACATAAGGGTCCTGCGATGGTTGTCCATCAGAAGAATCAGGAGCCTCAGAAGAATCGATGCATAAGAATGGTGAAATAGCTGGTAGAGGGGAAATGTGCTCTAGTGAAGACATCTCATCTGGTGAATCAGAATCGGAACCCGAATAGGGAACCAAGCCACACAATCCAGTGGGTGAAGCGACAAGAGTCGTCTCAACCATAGAAGCGGCAGATGAAATAACAGGAGCAATAGTAGAAGTCTCTAGAGCAACCACAGAAGTAGAAGGAATAACAGTAGGAATATCACTCGTCCCGTGGTCTCTCGGAAACAGCATCTAGTACCGAGGGCGGTGCTGTGTAGACCACCACACTCTCACCCAAAGAAATCAGTGAAATGTGACTAGCTGAAGCTGGACCATGATCTGCACAAGCAATAGTTGTATAAATCTACCTTTTTATGAGGCCATGCATGGCGTAAGAATCGATAAAATGAATGGCAAGGAAATATTGGCTAATTATTTAATATTCTCAAAGTATATATAGAAATCTCATATATTTGTATGGCAGCAAGGATGACAACACGTAGCCAGATGAGGCAATAGGATCACATACTGGTTATAGACCAGTCCTAGTAAAGCAACTGGTTCTCTATAACCCTTGGCTCTGATTACAAATCTGGGGTCACACCCCCAATCGGGGGCCCTGGACGGGATTACGTGTCGACTGGGAGTGACGTCATAACAATCCGATTCCACAAGGCGATAAAGAACGACCACTAATCATAGACGTTGAAATTGTTTAACGGTTGCATAAAAGAAAATAAATTTAAGTTTTTCAACTATATTTAAGTTATATGTTGGAAGCCATAACAAAGTTTTGATCATGACAAAGAGTAAATAATAGATAAGTCTTGAAATTGGCGAACGTACATAGCACATAGAACTCCATATAGCATCAAGAACTCATCCAAGCTAAGCAACCCTGAGAAAACATGTTAATACGTCAACATATGTTGGTGTATTCATAGGTATAAGTTAAATACATGAGTCGGACCACACGATTTCAAAACGTATGCGAATACTATAACAGATACATCCATCACATAAAAGATTTACTGTTCGATAAGCTCATGCCACTGACAGCAAATAATTCAACATGGCATGTTACAACCTGTGACTAGTATTCTTGCCTCTTAATCGGTGTTCCAAACCAAAGACCACCTTAACGCACATCGACATGACATTATCCGTTTGTTACTTCGTTAGTGGAACCAAATCGGATAGGGATAATTAGGTCCCAATAGATTATTACTCACTCGCGCTTCCTCAACTGGTCCTCCGGTCGTGAAATCTAAACAGTTCATGATAATTAGGGCAGTAGTAGGTGTGTAAAGTAAAATTAGGCTACACATAAACATGTAAATTCGCGTAAGCACTTGTTGTCCAAATTTAAATAGGAAACAATGTTTATCACCTCTAGTATAAAGCATTGTAATTCGGTAAAAACGTGAGGGGCTATGAATCACCTTAACAAGGTTAAGCGATAACACAACAACGATGATGATATAAGGTGGTTCTAGCCGCGTCCTAGAGTAAATATGGGTATGGACTTAGCATTCGGCAAAAGTATAAACAAGTAAAAACAGCTATGTTCATCTTTTTAAGATCCAAGTGTGTTCAGCGTTTAGTAATAAAAGTCTTAGATAGATTTATACACATCCTTTGTAGACCTCGCGCTTGCAAAAAGTTACATTTATAAAACCTTTCAATTTTCTGAGGAGTGTTTTAGTTTCAAAATGTTAATAGCGTCCCCTATTTTCTTATGTTTCCATATTTTACAAATCGCTTAAACAATCCTAAACCGCCTAATCCTTATGTTTAAATCGCTAAAGGTCACATTTCGAACTTTTTTATAATCTATTTTTATTAAGATCGGCAATCTCAGTATAACTTTCATGACATTTCTAGTTGTTCTAACTAATTACCTAACATTCCTATATGTTTCGCTTGCATTTAAAATCTCCAAAATCGTCCGAAAGTGCCCGAAACCCATTTTTCTATTCCAAACAGCACACTATTCATCTATGTTGCCGAAAAATATTTCGAGTTTCATTTGGCCATAACTTGGCCGTTTTAAGTCTGATTTTAAAGTGTGATATATGAAAAATTAACTATTCAAAATAAGCTCTTCAAAAACTACTTTTCGCCTAATGAAAACAAATTTTTTTTGTTTTTTTTATTTAAGTCGCTCAAAACCTCAAAACAAATTCGGGACAACAAGGTTGTTTTACCGAAATACGACCAAAAATCAACCTAACTCACATATTAGTGCCTAGTCTTGCCCTAATCTTTATTCACCAATAATCAACCAACAAAACTAAACCTTAATCCACCTTAATATTTGTTGTTGCAACTCTCATCAACCTCAATCTCCACCAGATCATGTTATAAAAATCATAAACATAAGGTGTGTTACAATTTTTACTTCCAACTTTATAAAAGATGACCAAAATATTAACTTAATTTCTTTGTAAACATAAGCATACAAACAACATGGATCTTTTATGATACAAACAAGATCTATAAAAAAAATAAGATGAAGCCAAGGCAAAGATTCAAGGAAAGACTTAACAAATACAAGAGGAACCAGTAGTGAAAAAATCACAAGATCTATTAACCAATGGATTAGATTATAAAAACCCTATATAATTCTTGAAACCCTAATTTTATAATTTCTTGAAATCAAGGAATTATTGCTCTCACAAACAACTTAGATATAATGGAATGGAACTTTTAAAACACTTGGATCTTGCTAGAAATCAAAAGTTATGGATTGGGTATGATGGTGGTGGTGGTGCCGTGAGCTAAAGAGGGGAGGGAGAGAGATGTGTGTTTTTGTTGGTAACTTGGAAATGAAAAGTATATATAGGCAAGAGCTAAGGTTTGATGGGTTAATTGATGCATACAAGTGACCAACACACACCAAAGGTGTGTGTCACCCTTTGCTCGGCCGAAACTAGGCACAAGGACCATTATGGTTCATTTTTGTGGTCTTGGTTCATGCATACTTGGTTAGATTTTTGAATTTCAAGTCAAATGGTTAGTCAAAGTGGTAAGTAATCACATGGTTTTATCAACATGAGAAATGGTGCATGAGAATGACATTCTCATGTGTCACTATCTTGTGTAAGCATGAGCACATGCATGGGATTTCAAGAAAGATGCTTGTTGAATTAATTTTGAGCATGCACACATATATATTTCGTGGGTTTTGGGTATAGGGGGAGGGGTGAACGAAATTTTTGGGCTTAGGGCATAAGATTATCGATAACTTGAGTTTACACGAAAAGATTTCGAGTTTTCGGGGTTCCGTTTGGTCAAAAACGCGAAAAACGCAATTTAAGAGATAAAACCCTAAAATTAATATCGGAAGTGGTTAAAAATCACGAAACACTCAGGAAAGCTAAAATATCTCATATTAAGCCTAAATTAATTTATAACCGATGCCGGAACGCGTCCGATGACGTTTCTCAGTTTTTACGCAGTTTAGTTCCCCGGTAAACTGTTGATTTATACGTAAACGTATAAAATTTAAGAGTAGATGACCGGAATGGGTCGGAATACTAACCTGGAATTTACGGGGTGTGACATCTTCCAGTTCTTGACCGACTCAACCTTGCTAGGATCAACATGGATACCGTCACGGTTGACCACATGTCCTAGGAACTGGACTTCTTTCAACCAAAATTCGCACTTTGAAAATTTGGCGTATAACTTCTCCTTCTTGAGTAAGTCTAAAATCGTCTTCAGGCGGACTTCACGTTCTTCTTCTGACTTTGAGTAGATTAAGATGTCGTCCATGAATACAATTACGAATTTGTCCAAATACGGTTTGCAGACGTGGTTCATTAAGTCCATAAATATTGCTGGTGCGTTCGTCAGCCCAAATGGCATGACCGTGGACTCAAAGTGCCCATAACGTGTTCTAAACGCGGTTTTTGGTTATATTTCCTCTCGATTCATTTATGATGATATCCCGGCGAAGATCTATCTTGGAGAAACACGCACCTTGTAGTTTGATAAATATAAGTCAATCAATTCTGGGGAGATGACGCGGTTTTATATCCAACTTATTTAATTCCCTATAGTCAATACACATTCTCATCGCACCGTATTTCTTCTTAACAAAAAGCACAGGTTCTCCCCATGGAGAATGACTGGGTCGAATGAAGCCCTTCTCTTGAAGCTAGTTGGTTTGACAACTCTAGCATCTCGAAGAGCTAATCGTCTTTTTTTTATGTTAGTTTTCTTTCGGATTTAAAAATGGCGACGCGCCTGGAATCAGATCGTTGCGGAACTCTATCTCCGCTTTCAGGAGGTAAACCTGACAGATCATCTGGAAATACCGCAGGGAAGTCTCGGACAACCCGAATGTCTATTCAAGCCTCTTTTCATCGCTTGATACACGCAAGTGATCCAGGATCCTTTTCCGGCCTTTCGCCTTGTACTTCAAGAAACCCGTCATTCGGAAGAGACGGAATACGAACAATCTTTTCATAACAATCTATGACAGATCGATGGTATGGCAACCAATCCATGCCAATAATGACATCGAAACTTCCTAGTTGGGTCAGGAGTAGGTCAAATTTGAAACAATGGTTATACAAAGTTAAGGTACAACCTCGTAAACATGTTTGGTACTATATCCACCTTTCCATGCTTAACTTTAACTTCATAACTAGTATTTTAAAGTGGTTGGGGCAATATTCATAAAAGGTGTAGTAATGAGAGATCACAAAGCTCTTCTCAGCACCAGAATCAAAGAGGATACAAGCGTAATGATCATTAAGAAGAAACGTACCCGCGACCACATTCGGTTTCTGCTGCGGATTTTCAAAACACCTCGTAAGCTTCCTCATAATGCTCCTCATTATGCTGGTTCCTTCCTTTTGGACACTTGTCCTTGTAATGTCCTTTTTCACCGCATCCATAACAAGTCACATCCTGAAGGGGGGTAACACCTGCACCTGAAACCTTAACTCTGTAGTCTTTCTCCTGATGACCAGTTCTTTGGCCCTTCCAACACTTTGGAGGGCATTGCCCATTGTGGTGAGAGTTGCAACGGTTTCACCTTAATAGATTCCTAGCATAACCCCTACCCTCAGCTGGGGCTACAGTATAGGCCCTGGTAGTTTCCTGCCTCTTGTTTTGTTGTTGGTGATGGTTGTTGTTTCGGTTGCGGTTGTTGTTGTTGTTGTTGTAGTTGGGGTTATTGTTGTTGGTGTTTCTTTGGTGGTCTTCCCATTTCTTTTTATTGCTTTCACCAATTCTAGTATCCCTACCCTAAACTGTTTGCTCAACCAGTTCACGGGCCATGTTGATGGCATCATGCAGAGTTGCAGGCTTTGAAGAAGTGATATTTCCTTTGATTCTTTCAGGAAACCCACAAACGTACTTTTCAATCTTCTTCTTTTCAGTGGGCACCAATTCAGGACACATCAAGGCCAGCTTATGGAAACGATTGTTGTATGCCTTGATGTTATCTCCTTTCAGAGTCAGAGTCCAGAGCTCTTGCTCCATCCTTTGGATTTCAGTTGCTGGGCAGTATTCCGTAGTCATCGTCGTCTTGAATTCAGTCCAGGGAATACGGTTAGCATTGACGAGCCCTAGGGTGTGCACATTCCCATTCCACCATGTTAACGCACGACCCTCGAAAATACTAGCAACAAACATAACTTTATCTTCTTCGACACACTTGCAAATTTCAAACACTTGTCCCACCTTCTCGATCAAACGTCTTAAACCAACAAACCCTCCGTTCAATTAAAAGAGCGAGAGCTTTCCATTCATAAAAGCTTGTGCGAAACAACCCTGCAACATTCAATTTCCTCCAAACATTCCCAATGTTTCCTCCTGAAATTTCAGCGTTTCTAAATTAGCCCTAGACCTGTTTTTAGTATTCTTCAATAGTTTAGCTTACCGTTTTTTCCCTAACCTCTTAACAGATTTCTTCTTCAATCTTCTGGGCGGCATGATTTTGTCAACAATACAAGTACAAAATCCGGTAAGAATTTGTAAGAGTACGTCGAGTCGAGGTACATGATATATAATGGGAAGTAAATTATAGATTCAAGTATATTATAACACTCATGAATTTTACATCCATACAGTAGTATGCAATTCTATAAATGAATCCAAGAGTTCCAGATTATATTTTTCAACATTAGATAGTTATATTAAACAATTTTATAATTATCAATTTATAGTGTAAACGGTGATGCTCTTATAAATAAACATCATTAATCAGAATGGTCTATATTATCATAATCGACCGTACGAATGATTAGTATATACCTAGAATGATAGACGTATGGGATCGAAATTTAAACCGAATATATATATATCAACTATATATTACAATTATGACAATCAGAAAAGTAGTAAGGATCGGGGAAATACGCGCGCGGTTATGGGATAAGCGATGATGGATTCTGTATTTGATAATGAATAAGAAATGACAATCTTTTAAAAAAAAATGGTTATAGACTTGGTTTTGAAAATGACCCAGTTCCCTATAACATTGGCTCTTGGTACCAATCTGTAACACCCCAAAAATCAGGTAGCAGCAGAATGGTAACAATGGGGTGCCACGTCATAGTACAACAAACAAGATATAGGAAACGACCTCAAAGAGACGTTTAAATATGTACATTCGATGCATTATAAAATATTAGAGTTTTCACATTAGGTCCCACATACTTAAAAGCGTCATAAACTTCAACATACATTTGTAACACAAAAGTTTGACGATTTCAAAAGATGACATAAGTTTTTAAAAGTTAAAAAGTGCACGATTAAATAAACACAGAATGCCAGCTTCATGTATCCTCGCTCAGGCTCCTTCAGAAATTAACCTTAGGACCTGATAACTAAACATGCAAAAGTCAACACAATGGTTGAGTGAATTCATAGGTTTAATCAGTAAAGGACGCTGGGGATCACAAGATTTAAGTAATGGTAGACTATGAAACAAATTCAGTAGTCCAAAACATGTATTATTGCGCTAAGCTCATGACCCCGAAGCCTTAACTGTCTGTCTGCCCCAAATAGGTAGGGTGTCTGCCAAAACAGCCTACAGTTCTCTAAATGTTAAATGCACCATGATCAACTTGTGACCATAAATTCCGGTGGGGATTGTTAGTCCCGATAGATCTATCCACAACACTAGCGCTCACTATAATAGCAATTGATGGTTCATGATATTAGGGACTTAGATGGCACTGTGGTAACTTAGGCAATAATAATCAGGCAATAATCTAGATAGCATACAGTTTAAAACACTTGTGTCCGTAGTAAAACAAGCATGTAATTTCACCCCGTAGAGTTTGTAAAACAAGTAGATAGAAATGGGGCTATGAACTCACCTCGAGTGAATGGTAATCAACAAGTATTCACAATAGAAAATGCGTCACGCTTACGATCGAATGCAACCTAATCCAATATAGGTCGTATAAGTACTAAACACTTTGATTATTTATAGGTCGTATAGCTCATCATACTATCGTTCGGGCTATCATAATTAAGAGGTCATGTAGTGACGTATGAGGAGCTAGGACACTTTAAATCGTAAATCTAACAACTCGTCGATACGCCACCCCGAAGAGGCCTCATTATGAAACTCCCTAGTAATATAGTACTTTGATTAACTAATACCACATATAATTCTATATAGCTACATCACCATCTAATCGTTTTAGTGAAATCATATTTATAAAGTAAAAACGTTTATAAGTATACTTTAGTAAAACTGGCGTAACTTTCTCGTTTTAAGTCCGTTTCTTTCGTTTCTTACGTCCACGCCTTCGTATTAAGACGAGTTATCAAAATATAACATTTTCAAAATCTGAGTTTTCTGATGAATAGTGATTTTTACTGTTCATAACAGTTATATATTTATTTTTATAGATTTAGTTATCGTAAATCTCGTAAATGTCGTAACTTATTCGTTTTAACTCCGTTTTTAGCGATTCTTTCGAGCACGTCTTCGTATTTAAAAGTTTTATCGATTTATTGATGTTTTAAAAGTATAAGTTTCTGTGGTGAATAGTAACTTTTATAAAAATAGTTTTATAAAAGTATATATTTAACGTAAACTTGAAATCGTCGTATCTTTTTCGTTATAAATCGGTTTTTCGAGTTTCTTATCATTTTGGAATCGTCATGAGGCGTACTATCTTTTTAAAACATGGTAGGGCTGTTACCAAGGTCGAACCAAAACAGCCCCTTTATAATACTTATACATATCCATTTTTATAACTTGTTTTATATACCTTTTAACTTAATAATTTACCACAAGTTTTCCAAGACTTATTATATACTTGTCTTACATATAATAGAGTCCAAGATCCATATTGTGTCCATGAGTTCCAAAGTATCAAGTCCTTAACAAGGCTTAAAAACCTTAAACTTTCTTAAGTAACTTTAAATTACAAGTTTATACATATACATGTTTACACTTAACCAACATGTTACAATACTTATATATCCATTATTTCATGATATTATCAACCTCATAACATATGTAAAAATGTTCAAAACCATGATCACAAGTAGAAATATGTTTTACATGTTTAAAAGTATCCTAAATGGTGATATTGCTAAATAGAACATATAAACACATAAAATGATAACTGTAAAGACATAAAGGGTTTTAGATAACCTTATGGTGATGTAATATGATAACCAACACAATCCAAACCCTTGTTTAGATTGTAAACCCAAGCTTGCAAGATCTTGAAAACCCTAATTTCCAAGTAAACCCTAATTTTCCTTTTTCTTTGCTTAACTCTTGTAAAGGCTTAACCAAGCCTTAAATCTTTCTTGGTAGGTCTTAGATATGATGTAGGAATATGAGTAAGTGTTGTAAATAAAATTTTGTATGGATTTGGTGGTGGTTTGATGTTGGCCGTGGGTTTTAGAGAGACAAAGGGAGTATATGGTGAAGTTTTTCTTTGCAAATGAGAAGTGTGTGAGTTTACTTACTAGTGCAAGCCTTTTATAGTCCTAAGACTAGTCAAAGAAACACAATGAGAGAATTAAGGAGTCTTTGGTCAAGACTTGTGAAAGTCTTTAGGTTTTAATGACTTGGTTCCCTAAAATAGAAATCATCTCATGAAATTTAGGGAATGAATTGACTAGCTAATATCTTATTTGCAAAATGAAAGTATTACTTGCCTAGTATAAGTTGGTAACTTTAAACATATTGTATAATTTTGTAAAGTGTATGTATTGGTTTATTTATTTCATGGTAAATTCGGCTCAAGTGATGAATGTAGGTAAAGTTTTATAAAACTTTGAGCATTTGTTATAAACATAAGTATTTGTTGAAGCGTAGATTAATTTTGTTGGTTCCGGGTATGCTTAAACGTAATTTATCGCGAAACGTAAACAATTTACGTAACCAATAAAAAAAATAAAGTTGATTATTACTTTCGTAAAAATAATATATTGCTCGCTTGACGAAAACTTTAATTCGTTTGGTGTCCGTTTACGCTAATTGATAATTTATAGCTTACGCGATTTAACTTAACTAATAAAATTAAAAGTAAACACGTACGAGAAAAATAAAATAATAATTAGTGAAATATATGACGTCGTAAATGACCTGAAAATACGGAAATGTTACAGCTAGATCCCTTTTGAAAGGGTTCCGTAGGAAGAGCCTTTTTTTGTCATCTTGGCCTATAAATAGAAGATGTTGCCAATTCGTTTTCACTCATTAAAAACATATATTTTCCACAATTTTCACACATTTAGATTAGTAAGAATGCATCCATAAATCCACATGATCATAATGCTTCTAACTCTTATTTTTTGTAAGCATACACCTGAAATGATCACCCAGAGCAAGCTTCGACATCTTGCCATCGACATCTACCAAAGCAAGCCTTAAAGATCTTGTCATTTTCATTCACCACAAGGCATATACATATAAAGATCTACAAGATTAGAGATCTCATCATCTTAATCCATTTGAAGGCTTCCCATCAATGGAAGTTCATTTAGATTAGTCATTCATATCTATTTGACACATTTTCTTGGAGCATCATTGTAATCACATTTGTAACATTATCTTGTATCACCAACTAGATTAAATAGTTTATCTGTTTGTGCAATAAAATACAAGGTTTGTTATGTTGGGCCATAAAACATAACGGGTTGGGGTTTGTTCTACCCGGTGTGTAAGAAACCGATATTTAGCTTTGTACCAGATAAATGTAAGGGACGTTAGGTTGGTTCTACCTTGATCTAGGACTCGGTATTTAGCTTTGTAGGACTCGGAATTAGCTTTGTATCAGAAAAAGTTTAATGCGCCGTTGTGTAAGGGTTTTCCCCCCCCCCCCGATCAATAAGCAAACCCCGTTGATCTAGTGAATTAACTCTCGAGTTAGGTACTCGGGGAGTGAAGTAAGGCAGAGAGGAGCTTCGTAACCGAACCACTATAAATCACTGTGTCCGGTTTGCACTCTCTTTTATTTATCGCTCTCTTTCTTTACTTTATGATTATGCTTGTGTTGTAGCTTGATGTTATACTTATGTTGTGACTACATGCTTTATTTCATGCTTTATATAGTCATAGACTATAATTGACACTTTTTGCCACACCCCGACTAAGGCAAAAACTCGAGGCGTGACGGAGGGATTGATCGTCATAACATAAGGTGACAATATAGAGAATACTTATTGCATTGAAACAAAGTGCTATGACGTCCTCCGACAACAAGTATGGAACTTATGCCAAGACAAGTCAAGTCACATCACATAGTATGAGATTTATTACAAATCAACTCTTCAAAGACAAAGTGATACAAGTCTAAATGATCAAAAAACAAGTACATAAATAGAACTCCTATAATGCAGTCTCTAAAGAATGAATCCTCAAAGGATGATCTTAAGTCTGCTACTAGGCCTGCTAACTAGACATCAAGGAGTATTCGTTTCACCTGAAAATGATACTCGAAAAGGTCAACATAAAGTTGGTGAGCTCATAGGTTTAGAGGTAAACCCAATTGCTGTGCTAGAATTTAATAGTAGACAATAGTGTAATATGAAAGCAGAATGCAAGTAGTAGTAATTAGATTTCCAACATAACAATACATCATACCATAGCAGTCCAAAATAGATATCATAGCATTCACATAGTATTCATACACGCAATCATAAGCACATAGCATTGTCCAAAGAATAAGAGGTTTTACACATAAGTAAAAGTAGTTTGAAATAGATTTGAGTATCATTTTCCCCTAATGGAAATGAGTTTAAAAAGTGGGGCTACGAGAACTCACCTTAACAAAGATGATAAGTAGCAGACAAAAGTTGATCAAATAATAGAGTGCAATAGCGTCCAGACACGAACTTATCCATTAATGTCCGATTTAGAAAAATGTTTTAAATGTAAGTTTAGAGTTGATGCATAAGAGTCTTAAAATGTGTGTGTAGTACAATTGTTTTTAGTATTATCGGTTGTGTGATGGTCGACAAGTTTGATCCAAAGAGAATATACCAAAGTACATATATTAGATATTATGTACTCATATTGATTAAAGAAATAGGCAAGTGAAATAAATAAGAAGTAAAAATTACGAAGTAAATAAATAAACGATAAGCCGTTATTTGAATAAGTTTCGACAATTTTCCCTGTAAACCCCCAAGTTATCTAGATTTAGCGTTTAAAGTATGAATATTAATACTTTTAAAATGCACAAGATGAATGGTAAGAGTTTTATATTTTATAAAGTTATAAAATATATTTTTCGTCTTTTAGTCATTTTATTAAAATAATAATATTTTATTATTTCGTCTTTTGTCGGATTTTGAAAAAGTAGGTTTTTGTGAAATATTTTTAAGTATATTATTTTTATAAAATTTTGGCATGACCCGTTCGTTTATAAAACGTTTTCCAAGGTTTTTAAACATTATTTTCAAACACTTTCCTCAAATCCACAAATTTCTAACAAAATGCTAAAATCTAAGTTTAAGTGACGTTTTATCAAAACATGTTTTCTAAATGACTATTTTAACTATCTTATTATATACAAGTATAAATCGATCAAAATGCGTTTAAATTGCTCAAGGTGGCTAGTTTTTTGGCTTATTAGGCCTTAAGGCCCAATATTAGTCTAAAATCTTTAGCTTTAGTTTTAAATCCAAATAGTCCAATACCCAACTATCGAATAGTCTGTTAATATTAATAAGCCCAAAATATCAACTTAAATAACACTATGCATAAGTAGAAAATAAGCAGAATGAAGGACACCAAAAATAAACCAAAGCTTATTGGGCCTTAGCTGGGCCGTGGCAAATGTAAGCTCAAACAAACACTTCCGTAAATATACCAAGTCTGAAATCGAACAACGAGATTAAAATAAGCGAATAAGTATTTTTAGTATTCAAATACGCCAACCAAAAAGCCATGGAACCACAAAAAGGTGCAAATAAGCCCATGGCTTATTCACCCTTTTTGGGTCGTGGCCTAATAAGCCCAAAACCATTATATCTAGCTTATAAATAAGTTATTATGCTACATAGTACTTTCAGTTCTTGAAATAAGCTACCAAAATAAGCTATAAAAATATGGCAAAAGTGATAAATAACCAAAACCACTTTCTTTTTAAACCTTATCATTTCCGAGATAAATAAGCCCACGAAAAACTTCAATAAGCTAACCGAGAGCTTATTACTAAGCCAAATAAGAAATAAGCTATTAGGTATAAAAATATTATTTAACCATCACAACCAAAATATTAAAGTGGTTTTCCCTTGTTTTTCCTTTCCCCGACTTCGAACCCCAACGCACCCTTAGTAATATTTTTACAAGTTTTAGTTTTTTGATTTTTAGAAAACACATTGTACAACTATCATTTATGCATCATTAGACATTCAAAAGTACAAAAAATTTTGAAAAAGAATGACTTACAAAAGAGGGTTTTTGAAGAGGATTAAAGCTTAGATAACAACCCTTATGTTGTTTTTTATATACCCTAACACCAATAAAATCAACCTGAATGAACTTAAATCTTCATGTTCTTGATCAAAAATAGAAAAATGATGTGTTTTTTTGTGTGTTGTGGTCGGACGTGAGCAAGAAGAAAAGGAAGAGAGAAATTTTTTTCTAGTGTGTGTTTTGGTGAATTGAGTGTGTATTGAAATAAAATAAGACAAGGTACAATGCATACATGAGACTAAGCCCGTAAAAGGGTGCCTTGTGGTCTCCTTGTGGTGGCCGGCCTTTCTTGGCATCCTAGGAAGGTTTTTTGTTGTTTTTTCTCTTGTCGGGTTATCCATCGCTCTTTATTCGTGATTAAAACATGACCTAAAAGTTCTTGAGTTTTTAGCAAATGTAAAGATATGTTGAGTTTGTCTTAGAATATTAAAGAAATAAACTTTATAGTCATAAAATTTTTAGATTTAATATGGACTGTGACGGACGTGTCGGAACGCGTTGTTTGATGTTTTAAGCCGTTTGCGGGACAAACCTCCCGGAATTTGATCAAATATAGACATAAGCATTTAAATGAAATAATTCTAGAAATAATATAACTATTAAATGATTAGGATAAAGATTGACTGCCGTTAACACGGTAACTGTTCTGACGGAAACAGTAAAAGTCAAAAAGTCAAAGGACTAAAATAGAACATCATGAACTAGAAAATCCGCAAGGGTTACATTCTATCCCCCTTAAAAAGAATTTTGCCCCGAAATTCAACTAGTACTAAAGTTAAAGAGATGCGGGTATTTGAGTTTCATTTGATCCTCACATTCCAAAGTATATTCAGTTACTCGTTTCGAATTCCATCGAACCTTAACGATAGGAATCCTACTCTGCTTCAGCTTCTTGATTTCACGATGTAGGATTTCTACAGGCTCTTCCACAAAGTTCAACATAGCATCAACTTGGATTTCCTCTAAAGGCATATGTAGGGTTGGGTCGGCTAAACATTTCTTGAGGTTCGACACGTGAAACGTGTCATGAACACTGTTTAGCTCCTGAAGTAGTCTTAGTCGATAGGCCACTAGACCGATCCTCTCAGTGATCTTAAATAGTCCAACGAATCTAGGTGCTAACCTGCCTTTCTTCCAAAAGGGTACCACACCTTTCCAAGGTGACACTTTGAGTAGGACATGATCACCTACACTGAATTCTAAAGGTTTCCTTCTCTTGTCTGCATAGCTTTTCTAGCAATCACGTGAAGCCTTAAGCCTATCTTTGATCTGTGAGATCTTCTCAATAGTTTCTTACACTATTTTAGGCCCTATCAATTATCCTTCTCCAACTTCGGCCCATAGGATTGGTGAGCGGCACTTCCTACGGTACAAGGCTTCAAACGGTGCACACCTCACACTAGAATGATAACTATTATTGTACAAGAATTCGGCCAATGGAAGATGAACATCCCAACTTCCCCCGAAGTCAAGGACGTATGCTCTGAGCATGTCTTCTAAGGTTTAAATAGTACGCTCGCTTTAACCATCAGTCTATAGATGGTAAGCCGTACTCATGTCTAATTATGTTCCTAATGCCTCTTGCATTGACTGCCAAAATCATGATGTAAAATGACCATCGCGATCGAATATAATCAAGATTGGCACTCCATGCCTTGCCACGATTTCATTGAGGTGGAGTGCTAGTCTATCCATCTTATAGTCTTCACGCATGGGTAGAAAATAAGCAGACTTAGTCAATCAGTCCACAATGACCCAGATTGAATCATACCCGCTACTGGTTCTTGGCAATTTCATGATAAAGTCCATGGCTATTCTCTCCCATTTCCCCTCGAGGATCTAATGTTGCTGCAGTAAGCCGGATGGCCTCTGATGTTCAGCATTAACCCTCGAACAAGTCAAGCCCTTGCTAACATACAAGGTTATATCCTTTTGCATCCCTGGCCACCAGTACATGTCTCTAAGGTCATAGTACATTTTATCTGCTCCTAGGTGTACTGAGTATTTTGGCTTATGTGCTTTGTCCATTATCAGGGTTCTCACATCACCCGTCAAAGGAACCCATATTCGATCTAGATGATATAATGCTCCATCACTCCTACGTTTCATCTGTTCGTCTAGCCCTCACAGCATTTCTACTGGTGCATTGACAACCTCAGATACTTCATTTTGAGCCGCTAGTATCATATCCTTGATACTCGACTGAATAGTCATGTTCATTGCTCGAACTATCCTAGGCTTAATTCTCTCCTTTCTACTTAGTACATCGGCTACTACGTTCGCCTTACCAGGATGGTAGCAACTTTCACAGTCATAGTCACTGAAAAGCTCTATCCAACGACGTTGACGCATGTTTAGTTCTTTCTGATTGAAGATATGCTGGAGACTCTTGTGGTCGGTATATATGACGCTCTTCGTCCTGTACAAGTAGTGTCTCTAGATCTTAAGAGCAAATACCACTGCACCTAATTCCAAATCATGGGTGGTGTAATTCTTCTCATGAATCTTTAACTGTCTAGAGGCATATGCAATCACCTTACCCCTTTGCATCAGCACGTACCCCAGTCCTTGACATGATGCATCGTAGTATACCACAAGGTCTTCTGGCCCATCAAGGAGAGCTATAACAGGTGCATTACATAACTTTAACTTATCCTTCAAGGTCTAAAAGGCTCTCTCTTTTTTCTCACCTCAATCATACATCTTACTCTTCTGAGTTAAGATAGTGAGTGATTTGGCAATCTTGGAGAAGTTCTCGATGAATCGTCAGAAATATCCTACTAAATCGAAGAATGAGCGGACTTCTTATGGAGTTCTAGGAGATTTCCAATTCTTAACAGCTTTGATCTTACTGGGGTCTACATGAATGTCATCATCGTTAATCACATGCCTAAGGAATTTTACCTCTCACAACCAGAATTCACACTTAGAGAACTTTGCGTACAGTTTCTCCTTCTTAAGCAGTTTTAAGATTAACCCTAGATGCGTTTCATGTTCCTCCTTTATCTTTGAGTAGATTAAAATGTCATCTATGAATACGATCGCAAACTTGTCTAGGTAAGGTCTACATACTCGGTTCATCAAGTCTATGAATACCGCTGGTGCATTCATTAAACCAAAGGGCATTACTGTGAACTCAAAATGTCCATATCGAGTTCTAAATGCAGTCTTTGGAATGTTGTCTTCATGCACTCTCAGCTGATGGTATCCAAACCGAAGGTCTATCTTAGAGAAATATTATGATCTTTGAAGTTGATCGAATAAGTTGTCTATCCTAAGGAGGGGATAACGGTTCTTGATGGTCAACTTATTCAACTCTCTATAGTCGATACACATCCAATAAGAATCATCCTTCTTCTTAATGAATAATACATGTGCTCCTCATGATGATGAACTTGGTTAAATAAAACAATTGTCCTAGAGTTCTCTGAGTTGACTCGACAACTCCTCCATTTCAGAGGGTGCCAAGCGATAGGGAGACTTTGCAACCGGCATTGCTCCAGGAGTTAAATCGATACGAAATTTGATTTCTCTGGAAGGGGGTAATCCTGATAGGTCATTAGGAAATACCTCAAAGAAGTTTCTAACTAGGACAATGTCTTTTAATTTTCTCCCTTCGGCTTTCGCACTCTTGAGATGTCTCACCTTCTCTTTTGGCCGTTCTCCTATGACTCTAAGCGTTTCACTGTGTGGTAGCAGAATTCTAACTACTTTCTCATGGCAAACAATTTCAGCCTTTTGCCTGGACAACCAGTCCATTCCTACAAATATATCGAAGCTCCTGTGTCCAAACAGTATCAAGTCGATATCAAAGGTATGACCTTCTATCTCTAGTTTGCAACCACGTATAACCTTATTGATCTTTACTAGTTGTCCGCTAGCTATTTTAATTTCATAACTAAAACCTAGACTACTGGGCTTTATGTCAAACAGAGGCATGAAGGTAGTGGAAACAAAGCTATAATTGGCTCCAGAATCAAATAGTATTGTAGCATAGTGGTTGTTTAACGTGAACGTACCCGTCACAATGTTCAGGTCCTGGCGAGCTTCCTTTGCTCCTATTACGAATACTCTTCCACGTGCCGGGTTGCCATTGTTTCTACGACCTTGACCTCCCTCAATAGCCATAGCTTAATTCAGACGATTTTCTCTTTGTCCTGGTGCTCGGTTCAACCTAGGGCATGTTGCCTTGTAGTGATAAGTACCACCACACTCATAACACGCCCCACGAGCTGCTGTCGGGTTTCTGGCATTCACTAGAGTCACCATTCTTGGCCCCGCCCTGTAATCCCTAGTAAAGTGCCCTAAGCGGTTGTAGTTCGTACATGTACGACAAGACATCTCGGAGTGATGATGAAAATTGTAGTTGATACATTCAGGTGCCAAACCCGTGTACTTCTTCCTAACAGGGTTAGTGGTTGTGGCAAACGCATTTCGAGTCCTAGACCTCTTGTTATCACCCTTAACATTCCCATCCTTACTCGGATCCTCGCCATTTCCTCTTTTCTCGGTATTCTTCCTCAAAGATCCATTCCTAATGGCCTCATTGGTTAACACCCCAACTTTTAGTATAGCATTCTGAATTGTAGTTGGCTCTATTGCTGCCACCATCTCACGGATCTGTAGAGCAAGGCCATAAATGTACCTTTCAATCCTTTTGTCCTCAAGGGTAACCAAATGAGGGACTAGCCTAGCAAGCTCATGGAATTGATTAGTGTACGCTGCATGGCCAGCTCTGACCATCACGTGACACCAAAACTCTGATTCCAGCTTTTACATCTCATTGTTTGGACATAACTCTTCTCTCATCAATGCCTTAAAGTCTTCCCAGGTCATGCCAACTATGGCTTTTAGACCACTAGTCTGGACCTGGGTGTTCCACCATGTTAGTGCCTTACTAATTAGTGAACCGGGAGTATACTTGACCTTCTGGTGATCTCCACATCCACTCATATCTTGGACTAATTCCATTTTCTTAGTCCAACGAGTGTAAGCTATCACACCACCCTTACCATCAAAGTCCTTTAGGTTACATGCCAAAAACTCCTTCTAAGAGCATCCACCTCGACCGTTGTTCATGTTATCATTCCTAACATCACCCTAGATGTTGTCATTGATGACGTTGTTGTTTTGATTCTCATTGTTTCCTTGATTGAAGCGATTACCTACTTGAGCGATGATAGTAGGAAGTAGGTCTTGCAATTGCTGAGCGATGACCGTGGAGAAGTCAAGGACTTCGTCAATGCCTCTATTTGCTCTGTTACCTCGGTCGCCTCTTTGACCATCATGATTACTAGTTCATCCACCAACTTTTCTCGTTGGTTCTCCAGTTCTTCCACCTCCTCTACCAGTCCGTCCACCCATCCTTCTACCTCGTAGTGTAGCAGTTGATTGGCATGCACTTCATGTTGTCATACAACATTAGGTAGGAGGTAGATATTCGCATAAAATGACGGCCCTAATACACTATTGATCAAAGAATTACGCCTTAAGGTGTCAACAAACCGATTTGGGTGAGCAGGATCACCAAGTCTACGTTGGTTATGAATAGCAATTATAATTATGTTGGCCAACCATACTATATATGTACCTTTCCCCCAGTTTTTACTCAGTATCTGGCTCACACAACCCATTGAATGCCTTATCTAAGACGATAGACGATAATTACGTGCATAAACGAATATAAGCGGAAACCGTACATGAAGATCCTATTACGCAAGCTATATGAGGTTCTTAGGTTATAGTCTAGGCTAAACCACCTAGTTCTCTATAACCTTGGCTCTGAATACCAATCTGTCACACCCCGACTAAGGCGGAAACACGAGACATGACGGAGGAATTGATCATGATAACACAAGGCGTCAATATAGAGAATACTAAATGCATTGAATCAAGTCTAAACGACGTCCCTCGCGACAACAAGTATGGAACTTGTGCCAAGACAAGTCGAAAAACACATCACATAGTTTGAATTATTACAAATCAACTCCTCAACAACGTGAGTTGATTACATGACTAAAGAATCCAGAACAATACATATTAAACTCCTAAAATGTTAGTCTCCAAAGAATGAAAACCATACGATGATCTTAAGTCTGCTAATAAAGTCTGCTAACTTGACAATCACTGAGCATTCACTTTGCCTAAAAATGATACTCAAAAAGGTCAACATAAAGTTGGTGAGCTCGTAGGTTTAGAGGTAAACCCAGTTGCTGTGCTAGAATTTAATAGCGGACAATAGTGCAATATAAAAGCAGAATGCAAGTAGTAGTAATTAGATTTCAAACATAACAATACATCATACCATAGCAGTCCAAACCCAATCAACAATCATTAGTGGTCTACACGCTTATAGATTTCCAAACCTATCGCCTACCAGCTGGAGCTACACAATCGGCTAAGTAATAATCAACAAAAGTCCAAATAGATATTTGCATAAATAGATCTCATAGCATTCACATAGCATTCACATATGCAATCCTAAGCACATAGCATTGTCCGGAGAATAAGAGGTTTTGCACAGAAGTAAAAGCAGTTTAAAATAGATTTGAGTATCATTTTCCCTCCAAATGGAAAAGAGTTTAAAAAGTGGGGCTACGAGAACTCACCTTAACGCAAATGATAAGTAGCTGACAAAAGTTGATCAAACAATAGAGTGCAACAGCGTCCATACACGACCTAATCCATTAATGTCCAATTTAGAAATATGTTTTAAATGTAAGTTTAGGGTTGATGCATAAGAGTCTTAAAATGTATGTGTTGTACAATTGTTTTTAGTATTATCGCTTATGTGATGGTCGACAAGTTTGACTCAAAGAGAATATACCAAAGTATATATATTAGATATTATGTACTCGTATTGATTAAAGAAATAGGCAAGTGAAATAAATAAGAAGTAAAAGTTAAGAAGTAAATAAATAAACGATAAGCCGTTATTTGAATAAGTTTCGACAGTTTACCCCCAAGTTATCTAGATTTAGCGTATAAAGTATGAGTATTAATACTTTTTAAATGCACAAGATGAATGGTAAGAGTTTTATATTTTATAAAGTTATAAAATATTTTTTTCGTCTTTTAGTTAATTTATTAAAATAATAATATTTTATTATTTCGTCTTTTGTCGGATTTTGAAAAGTAGGTTTTTGTGAAATATTTCTAAGTATAGTATTTTTATAAATTTTGGCATGACTCGTTCGTTTATAAAACGTTTTCCAAAATTTTAAACCTTATTTTCAAACACTTTCCTCAAATCCACAAATTTTCGACAAAACGCCAAAATCTAAGTTTAAGTGACGTTTTATCAAAACATGTTTTCCAAACGACTATTTTAACTATCCTATTATATACAAGTGTAAATCGATCAAAATCCGTTTAAATTGCCCAATGTGGCTAGTTTTTAGCTTATTGGGCCTTAAGGCCCAATATTAGTCCAAAATCCTTAACTTTAATTTTAAATCCAAATAGTCCAATACCCAACTATCAAATAGTCCGATAATATTAATAAGCCTAAAATATCTACTTAAGTAAACACTATGCATAAGTAGAAAATAATCCGAACGAAGGACACCAAAAATAAGCCGAAGCTTATTGGGCCTTAGTTGGGCCGTGGCATATGTAAGCCCAAACAAACACTTTTGTAAATATACCAAGTCCGAAATCGAACAATGAGTTATAAAATACGCGAATAAGTATTTCTAGTATCTAAATACCCCAACCAAAAAGCTATGAAAATAAGCCGAACCACAAAAAGGTGCAAATAAGCCCACAGCTTATTCACCCTTTTTGGTCCGTGGCCTAATAAGCCCAAAACCATTATATCTAGCTTATAAAAAAGTTATTTTGCTACAGCTACATAAGTTACTTCTATGTATTGAAATATGCTATAAAAATTGGGACAAAAGTAGTAAATAAAGAATAACCACCTTTCATTTTACTCTCTTATTTTACCGGACCAAAAGCCTTTCGAAAAAAGCTAAGAAGCTTATTCGAAAGCTTATTTTTATCTAAATATGCACTAAGCTATTAGGTATAAAAATGTTATTCAACCATCACAACCAAAATTATTTTAAATGACTTTTACTGTCTTCCCTTTCTCATGACTTCAAACCTCAAAACACGCATTAATAACATTTTATGAATGTTTGCTTTTGATTTTTAGAAATATGCAATGTGCAACTATCATTTTATGCATCATTAGCCATTTCAAAAGTACAACGATTATTGGAAGGAAACATTGACCTACATAATAGAGGTTTTGAAGAGGATTAAAGCTTTAGAATAGCAACCTTTATGTTGTTTTTATTTACAAAACACCAATAGAATCAAACCCGGGAATTGTTTATAATCTTCATGTTCTTGATCAAAAAACAATGCGAAAATTTTTTTTTGATGGTTTCTATGTGTGTGCGGTGAATTCGGACGAGCAAGGAGAGGAGAAGAGAGAAAAGTCATTTCTAGTGTGTGAAAATTTGGTGTGGTCGTATGTTTTTGAAATCAAAATTGGACAAAATGAAAGGTGCTCATGCATGAGAAAAGCCTTATTAAAAGAGTGCCTTGTGGTCTGGGGGGTAGTCTCCTGGGGTGGGTTGGCCCTTCTTTAGGATCTGATGATCTTTAAATAACATACGTTTTTATAACATTATTTTAATCCACATGATATTAAACCCATTTTATATGATATTTTGCATAGAATTGTTACTTAATCGTTCATATTTGAGAATTTGCAGTAATTATGGTAGTATTGGTAATGATTAGCAAAAAGGCACACATTCAGAGCTTAAAACGAATTATTTTGGAGAATACTGTTCTGAACAACCAATCACCTATCCATCAAGGGAAGTACCGCGTATCTATACATGCATCCACCAAAGACCTCGAAGGAACAAGATCTTACGCAGTATCCAGAGAAGATCAATATACCGTATCTTACGATATGTATGTGGATTTGGAGATATTTCAAGTGTGGTCCATACTCCGAGAAACCCCGATTCGCGTATCGAACCCATTTGATAACGCCGTTAATCGCACCGACTCAGACCCTATTAAATAGAAAACTTAAAAAACGAGTTTTAAGTGTGCTAAATCATATACTCAGATACCCTAATACTCAAAATGTTGATTTTAGAGGAGATAAGAGCAGAAGAGGTCTTGTAACCAATCTTTCCAGGAAGAACAACGTGTAATTTCTTTCTACTTTTGTAAATCATTCGGTTTTCTGGATATCTTTCGTTAATTTGTTTAGTTTACCTGGCCAAACAATTTCTCTTTTGTATTAATTATGATCTTTTGAAGGCTTAATACTTGGGTCATTAGCCATTATTATGATGAATTGAATGTTTTGGTTTTGTTTATATTTGATTGCTTAAAAGTTAATAGTTGATGGCTTTGTTTATTTGTTTATCAATTTATACTTGTTTATGTGCTTAAGTATGCGACCTATCATTCAACGTTGGTCTAAGTTCCTACATATTTAATGCGATGCTAACTTCGGTGTTGTTTGGGCGTACGGCTAAGTGTCCGAGATAGCTCACTTTATTGCAATTTATATATCTAGGAATAATAGGATACAAATATTGACATATCTTTGCTTTAGATTGCAAGCATTAGTTGGACCATTAGGTCGACCTTGGGATCAAAGAGTATGCTATAAAATCAATGGTTAATACTCTGACAGTGGGATTACTTTAGTATATAAAAAGCTGTTAATCAGTAATGTGGGTAAAGGTCTCTTCTGAGCTAGGGTTTAACTAGATCAATATTGCATTTGTCTCTTAAGATAGATTATAATTCAGCAAATAGGATCCTTTCATGCGGTTGCATTTAATTGTGACAGGATCTAGTGTCTAGGTCTTAGGAAGATGTAACGCCTAAGTCTTAAAAATGATATGCCTCTTCGAGATAAGTAATCATTGCACTGAATAAAAAAGAATCCAAACTTTTAATGATTAATATTTGGCTAATAAGTATGTTTATAGTATGAGGCATTGAACACTCTTCCGTTTTATTTTCTGTTTAAATTTGATTGTGAGTGTTCCGTTGTTTTTAGAATATGATTAGTCACCAACAAAGCGGTCAGGTCTTCAGACTAATAAACCCCCTTTATTTACTGTTAGAATTAGGATATAGATACAGTACCATAGTTTAACATAGATTTAGCATAGGTTTGACTTAGATTTGAATTAACCATAACTAAAATATTAACTAAGATAAGTGTTTCCACGTCTCAATGTGTTTTAGACACCCTACTTACTTCGAAACTACCCACCGATCGGGTTATAACTGCCCGTTTAAAGTGTTGTTTTTTTGGTTATTCGCAAAATATAAATTTAAAACGTGAACTTTCATAATTAAACACCACACAACGACTAACAGGTTTTTTGGCGCCGCTGCCGGGGAGCGAGAATTAATCTTAACTTTTATTTGATATTTTGGTTTTTCTAACATTAAGAGCGTAGATCTAACTCTTAAGAGTAGTGTAAAATTAGATTAGTGTATAATTTTGTAAAAATTTGTATAAATCTGTAAATTGTGTATATTATTTAGTTTAGTTGTTTGTTGTAAATTGTTCGTTTTATTTGTGTGTTTGTTTTAATTGTTTTCTATACACTGTTCTGGTCGATAACCTGATACGGTGTATCCACTTCCATTGGTATTACAGCGTATCCAACTTTCTGTCCAATACAGCGTATTCATTCATAGATTTAATACGGTTATTCAAGATCAATTGAATATTGGCGTACCGATCGTCTGATACAGATTTAGTATTTGATTTTTGTATTCGATTTTCCGTTGCTTAAATTTTTAGATTTCTTTCTACCGAGCTATCCTTAATGATTGTTTATCTCTTGTTTCTTAGGTAGTTACATGACAAGTGTTAGGATCACATAAATGACCGAACAATGAAGATTTCGGTCACTCGAAGTTACTGAGACAAAAGTCTAGCACGTTAGAGATTGATTAATTATTTATGTTTATTATCGTACAATGGGTTAATAAAGAAAAAGCATAAAAAAGCCCATCAAAGCCTTGAATAGGCATAACACTTGTTAGTAATTAATTCTGCTAGTTTGAGTCATATATTAGGTGACACACTTTGAGGACAATTTTAGAGTGCAGTTTAGCTAGTCATTGAAAACAGGTTTGTATTTTTGTCTTTCAATCATCAACAAGTTTCTTTAATGTTACGATCTGCTTCATACACTTCTTTGTTATGGGATTCGTATGAATGATCATGGAACCTACAATTGGTATCAAGAGCCTACAAGATTGATGTATTGATTTGTTTTGTGTTTCTTTTTTGTTATTGATTTCGAGAAAAAAAAAAGGTTTAGATTGTTTTTGATTATTTGTTTGTTTTTTATTCTTGATTCATAGATGGTTTATGTTTAATCTAATATCACTCAAACCATCTTGTTAGCAATCAACGATCTCGTGATTTTTTTTGTGTTCTTTCTTTTTGGTTCGAAAAGTTTTAAAAAAAAAAGGTGGGGATCGAACTAAGGAGCGAACTACGGAGCGAACAAGACATTCGAACGAGTTGAAGCCTTAAGGATCGAACGAGTATTTTTCTTCAAGAATCGAACAAGCGATCGTATACCAAAAGCGATCGTACAAGCGAACTCGAACGATAGTGGAAGTCGACAACGGATCGAACGAGAGGAAAATTCGATCAGGGAAGGATCGATTGAGTTGATCGAACGAGTTGATCGAACGAGAGGATCGATCGAGAGGATCGAACGAGTTGATCGAACGAGCAGATCGAACGAGAGGATCGAACGAGAGGACTATCGAACTTGTTACCCGAATTTCATTTCGAACGAGTTGAACGAACAAGCGGATCGATTAGTGGATCGAACTAAGTTGATCGAACCTTGCAGAAGAGGAATCAGATCCAAGCAATTTTTTTTTGGACCGTCTTCCGAACGAAAATTTTTATCTAGAAAACTTGTGTTTCGTGACGATAAGGGTTTCAGTAAAACGGCCATAAACTTTTGATCCGTAAGTTTCGTATTAGGCCCGATATACTCCTCAAATCGAAGAGAAAAACAAGACGGATCACGCTGTAATCACCCTTTAGCTGGTTAAGGATTTTTCGAAGCCCAAAAACATCGTTTTCTATGATTTATTGACGTTTTTTTTTTCAGTTTTCAAGGAAGTCTCCGAACTAGTTTAACTCTTAGTGTGAACCGAATCAAGCCTATCCCTCTTAATAACCAAGCAACAATAATCAAATCCAACAAACAAAATCTAAAAAAACATCTAACATTTCAACAATACTTGAGATCCGTTTTTCATTCTACTTAAATTAAAATGGACTCAAAACACTTGAGTAACAACAAATGCAGGCGTTGGTACCGATTTACTAGTCCACCTATGTTGGGTTGAAAGTGACTACGATTCTTGGAGATTCGATTATACACTTGGTACATACGAGGCAAACCAATGGCAAGCTGATATTGGAAAATTAATCTCAGAAATGGCCCTACCCCTACCCTATTGATCACAGACTCCTCCAACTATGATTCTGCTGTTGTGCCTGCACCGAGGAAGAAACTTGATTCTGAATTCAGTGAAGAGGAAAACAAACTTGAGATGGCTGATACTCAAGCTGAAATCATTCTCAGTCAAGGTCTTCCCAGACACATCTTACAACCTCATCAAACATGCACTGCTAGGAGATTTGGGATTATGTTTCTCTGCTGATCCCTCTCACAAGGGTAAATCTCCAATGGTGGAGGAAGATCCTCCAATAAAAGAAAGGTCATTTAGACAGATAGAGGAGGACAGGTTGGGCGCAGAGGCTGCAAGGAAACTTTATGAAGAGGAACAAGATGAATTGACTAGAGTACAAGAGGAAATGAAGAAGAAAAGGCAAGAGGATGTGATACATTCTGCCAAGTATTACACAGATGCTGATTGGTCAGACATCATGAGACAAGTACATGCAAATTAAGGACTTACTGCTGATCTACTTGGTCCTGATGTTAATGATGACAATTTTGCAGAGAGGATGGTTGCCCTTATTGCAGAGCAAAGCCTATGAGCCTCATGCCAAAAAGACTCTCAAGAAACAGGAGCAGTCTACAAGTATTGTTGATCCACTGGCCTATGTTGCTCACACCACATCTGCACCTGCTCTTTCATCACCCTCAACTCCTAGTCCTCAACCTACTGCTCAGTCTCCGAATGACGCTTTGATGGCCACTATGACTCAGATTGCTAATCTCTTAAGTGGTTTCCAAAAGCAGTTTCCACCCACCAACAACCAGCTCCGGACTTCCTCCAACTCAAGGACTCATGCTACGGTGCATGATGGTCACATTGTTACTGAACCAGTTCAGAGGAAGGCTCCAGGTAATGTTGGTAATACAGGTGCTCGAGGCAAGAAGGTGATATGTTACAACTGCAGAGGAGAAGGACATGTTGCTAGGCAGTGTAAAGAACCCAAGAGAAAGATGGACTCTCAGTACTTCAAAGATAAAGCTTTACTGATGGAAGCTAAAGAGAAAGGAGATGTGTTAGATGCTGAAGCTGAAGCATTCCTCGCTGATGTGGAATGCACCGCACCTTATGATCAACCTCAGGCACTGACTACAACAAACATGTTTCAAGCCAATCATGAGGATGCATATGACTCAGACGTGGATGAAGGCCCCAATGCTGCTGTCGCTTTCATGGCCAACTTGTCATCCACTAGTGCAACCAACAATCCAGTCAATGAGGTACACTCCAATGACAATCAAATCTTTGATAATGTGGATTATCAGTTGAGTCAGGAGATGCACCAGGAAGAACATTTAGACTCCGATGCTGAGACTGAGATTGATGACAATACGATCCCGTATCATCAGTATCTTCTTGACACCGAAGCCCAAAATGTTCCAACTGAGGTATCTGCTGACACATCTGATAAAGTTTCTATGATTGCCATCTTAACTGACTTGCAAACCCAACTAGACGGACATGCTAAGGTTAACCAAGAAAAATGTTTGGAAATCGAGACCTTAAAAAATGAGCTTCTTCAATGCAAGCAAGAAATATGTCGTCTAGATACCCACAAGGTCAAACTTGATCTTGAAAACAAAGTTAGACAGGAACAAGCCCTAGTGATTCAGCGTAATAAGCGTAACGCTGAACTTGTGCAAGAAAACGATTTGCTTAAATCCACTCTTTCAGGAAAAGAAAAATCAATTGCATTTTTACAATCTGAAAAGGAAAAGATTTTATCTGAGAAAAAGGATCTAGCAGATAGTTATCTAGATGAAATAGTTTGTTTAAAGAATGCTAACAAAGTTGCAAGAGATATGTTGCAAAGATTTAACATGCCAACACAAACTATTCCTATGCTTTCTAAGAAACCTAAAGCCGCAACCGCTGACTTGCACAAGGACCTCCTAGGTACCCGTAACCCAGGTCTTGGTTATATAGCCAAGCGAGCTCAACCTGTCTTGTACGATGCTGATACCCTTTTGCATCCCGCTCACCATCCTGTTCGCATATGGGATAGTGAAGATGTCTTGGTACACCAAGTGGTTAGCATGAAAAAGATGAGTGAAAAACCAGGACATGTTAGACCCGCAAACGGTTTCTATGACAAGCTTAATGCCATGATGTTTGTTCCTCAGAAGGAACTGTCCCAAGAACAGGCGTATTGGCTTTCCGCCAATGAAATTGCTAGTAATGCTAGTAACCCTGCCACACCTGTTACTCCTTTTGTTCATAATCGTCCACCTCCAAGTCAAGTTCTGTTTCATCTTCAAAAGGTTAATGCTGTTTTTCATCAATTTGAAGGTATCATAAATGAACGAACAACACAAAAACCACTCTATGTTTCCGAATGGTGTTTTGATTATGCCAAACAGTTTGTTGAACAACAACTGGTACCATTTTACGACCATTTCAAAAAACATATCCAAGCTGCTAATGATACACTTTTCAAAGAAGTAAAAGAATATGAACAGATTTTTGATGACTTGGATGCGGAGTATGAACGATGTGTTCTTGATAACAAGAACCTGACCATAGAGAAGAAAAATCTTTTAATCAAAAATGACTGCTTAATTGCTGAATGTTTAGAAAAAGATATCTGCTCTATTGTGCTTACTTCCGATATTGTTGTGCCCCCTAGTTCGAATTGCCTTTGCGAAGATCTTAGATCTGCATGCGATAGGGAACACACTAAAGTTCTTGAACTTGAAGCTGAAGTTTTAAAACAACAAAAGATGGTCATTGAATCTGAGAAACGTAACTCTCATTTACAAAAGACCCATATTGATTTACAACTTAAATTTCAAAACTATAAACAGTGCATAGACACTTCTAGTGCCTCCAATGCAATTTTTGAAATTAACAAGTTAAGAAAACAGCTTCAAGGGAAAGATGACACTATCAGGAATTTAGATGCTCAGATCAACATCATGAAGGTGTTGAATGTAGGTTCCACTGAAGGTAGTTGTGACCAACAGGCATTAGAAACTGACAGAATTCAGTTGAAAGATACGATTACCTCCCTTAGGATTCAGCTAGATGGCCTTAAGGTAGAAAACGTGAGTCTGAAAAGACGGTATGATGAACTGTCAAAGGCGAATACTCACTCACGTACTGCGTACACTGAAAAGCTTAGTGCCTTAACTACACAACATACAAAGCTGCAAGCCCAAGTGACTGGTAAAACAAGTAGTGGACCTTCAACCTCTGAGACACCCAAAGTGCTTGCTCCTGGAATGTACAACTTAGGTTCTAAGTATATTCCACCTCCCAAACGTGCTAACTAGGTCAAAACAACCCCGTTACCTACGAAGAAGCAAGTAACTTTTAGTGAACCCCCCAGACCTTCACTCAAACCAACTCAAAAACCAGTAGTGCATCATAATAAGCAACCTAACGTGTGTGTGCCTATGTCTACAGGAGTAAAACCTACTTCTGAAGCCAGCAAACCTGTGCCTAAGAGAGACCATCGGAATCATAGTTCTTTGTCGGCTAAGCGTGTGCATGCGAGGAGAGTAGAAGCACTCCATAAGACTTTGAATAAAAAGAATCATGTTGATTCTAATTTGCTTGTTAACCATTCTGTTTCTGGTTCAAATTTGAACAAT
Source organism: Tanacetum coccineum (assembly GCA_026074375.1). NCBI lineage: Eukaryota > Viridiplantae > Streptophyta > Magnoliopsida > Asterales > Asteraceae > Tanacetum > Tanacetum coccineum. The sequence goes on from BQNB010002748.1 coordinate 60,074, forward strand.
GTTTGTGATGCATGTAACAAATCTTTGGTTTTTGCTAATCTTAATGATTGTTTGGTTATATGTGATGATTCTGTGAATGTTAAACCCACCAGACTAGCGTCTTAAACGCCAAACAAGAAAAGAATGGAAACCCATTAAGAAAGTTGGGAAACCCATTAAGAGAGTCTGGAAAACCAATTAGAAAACCTATTGATAAAAGCAAGCTCTCTGTGGAGGCCAACTGGATGCATTTATTATTTTTTGAGAAGTATCTTTCACTTGGATCATGGAAATCTTAACTGGATACAAGTAGAACTACCTCCCGTGTGCTAGTTTAGCCACAAATTACTATGGTCTATAGGTTTACTGATCATAAACTTCGTGATCGACAGGCAGGTTCAAAATGGGTTCTCTGGTATTTTTGATTGGTAAACTAACGGAACCCTTCAGGGGCATCCTATCACCGTAAATGTTTGTGTTATCGCAAGGTAGTACAAATTGTACTATGGATATGGATTTGGGATGGCTCAAGATTATGTCCGTTGTATCGTGCGCGTCTTATCAACTTTGTAGAAAAAATTCATTGGTACTGTTGCGATTTGGCAACGATGAATATGCAGCAATCGTTGGCTATGGTGTTAAAAACTGGGTGAACTATTCATCTCTCGAGTCTATTTTGGTAAGGACTCAAGCATATCCTATTCTACGTCGGACAGTTTTATGATGGAGGCTTTGAAGTTGCATTCCGACAGCACTCATGTCACATCCGCAACTACGATATGGTGGATCTAATCTAAGGCTTACGGACAAACCAACCTGTACTCCATCTCACTGAATGCTATGCTATGTCGCTTCACCAGTTTGTCTTGTTACAAATGCCTCTTCAACGAAGTCATGGTTATGGCATCGTCAGGTTGAATCATCTGAAATTTCGAGGACATTGAACGGAAATTGGCTCGGGTAAAAAATCTAGTCAGAGGATTCTCAATGTGAAATTTGGACAAAGACCATTGTGTCCAATCTTGTCAGCTAGGTAAAAGCAAGAAAGCATCACATCACTAAAGGCGGAAAACACCATACTGAAGTTCTCCATACACTTACATATGGACTCTGCTGGACCATGAGAACGGTAAAGTATCACGGAAAGAAGTATGTTTGGTGTTAGTGGTGATTACAACGATTTGGATGGGTAAGTTTTTTCGGACAAGGGATGAAACTCTCAAGTGATTGGAGAAGTTTATTGTGAAAGACTCAACGGAGCCCTTACTACTATGTCGTTTCGTCAGAACAGAATAATGGAACGGAGTTTGTGAATAAGGACACTAGGACGGATGGTTTGGAGTGTTGGTATTCTCATGAAACGAGCGTACCTCGGTCTCCACAACAGAACGGCGTTGTCGAAAGACGGAACCGAACTCTTATGGAAGCTGCTCGTACTATGCTCATCTTTGCGAAAGCTCCACTGTTCCTATGGGCTGAAGCTGTAGCCACTGCGTGTTATACACTCAATCGATCTCTTGTACACACGCTTCACGGAAAGACCTATTATGAACTGCTGAAGGGAAAGAAACCTAATCTACAATACTTCCGAGTGTTTGGATCTCTGTGCTATCCTACCAATGACTACGATGACGTTGGTAAACTCAAGGCGCCCCAAAACCAGAATAGGTTTATTTGTTGGATGCACCCACCAAGAAGGCGTACCGAATCTACAACAAACGAACGCGCAAGATTCAGGAAACCGTTCATGTTGCCTTCGATGAACTTACCGAAGGATTGACGTCTGTTCAAACCAGTTCAGGCCTCGCACCTCAACAAATGACTTCTGTGCCAAACAGTACAGAACTCGAACTTACTGCTTTACAGTCAGGACGCAGCCGTTCTGCACTAGTAAAAGACCCAGAACCACCTAGTGTCCCTCCTACAAAGAAACAGGTAGACGATTTGTTTCAATGGTTTGATGATGATGAGGTTGTTCCGATAACTCCGGTTAATGTTCCTGCTGCCCCGGCACCCGAGAATGCCAATGGTTCACCTTCCACAACAGTTATCTCAGAAGGCGCTCCTGCAGTTACTGAAAGCCTCTTACCTCATCAAATACCTCTACCAGAACTAATGATTCTGATTATGAAACATGTTCGTTAAATGTTGACGTATTGTGTTTTGACCTATACTGTTCCTGAAAACCGTATTCAGAAGCATCTTCTTCTAACCTGGTCTAATTATCGAAGTTACTTCCCAACATCCAATTACCTCACGTGCAAAGTGGACTCAAGCACATCCGCTTGAAAACATTATTGGGGATAAAGATCGACCCGTCTCTACCAGGAAACAGCTAGAAACCGACGCAATGTGGTGTTTCTTCAATGAATTCTTAACTCATGTTGAACCAAAGACTTACAAGCAAGCCTTAGAGCACTCGTGCTGGATTGAGGCTATGCAGGAAGAAATTCATGAGTTTGAACGTCTAGATGTATGGATACTTGTACCCTGTCCGTAATATTCTTATCATCCCTCTCAATAGATTTTACAAATTTTTAAGTTGGGATGTATATGGAGACGTCTTGAAGATCAAAGCTCGGTTAGTGGCGAAAGGTATCGTCAGGAAGCTGGTATTGATTTTTGATGGAATCATTTGCTCCGGAAACGTATTTGGTGCTTGATGTGTCGTTGTGTGGTGTATATTTTATTGATTTAAGTTTTAAATTTATATTTTGCCGACTAAACCAAAAACAACACTTTAACGGGCAGTGTACCCGATCGGTAGTAATTTCGTGTTAACTAGGGTGTCGAACACTTGAAGCAATGTTAAATCTATCAATGTAATTAATATATTGGTTATCTAATCTATGTTAATTCTATCATATTCTAAACCTATGTCAGTCCTAATCCTAATTCTAACGAGAAAATGAGGTTTTCAGCCTGAGAGACTGACACAGTTTGGTTGGTGACTACAATCATTCGAAGGCACTTTAACCCATGCAAGCAAATTAACAAAAAATAAAAGAGCGGTCGAGCCAAATATAAGAAAATTGTATTAAACATTATTAATCCGATTAGAAAGTTGGTTTGTTTATTAAGTACAATGATTTCTTCTCTCGAGGCGGTATATCATTCTTAAGACTTAGGCGTTACATCATCATAAGACCAAGACATATTAATTATGTCACAATTAAAGCATCCGCATAAAGCATCCTAATTTGCTTATTATAATCTATCTTAGAGATTAAAGCAATGGTGATCTTGTTAAACCCTAGCTCATAGAGACTTTACCCACTTACCGCTTAATGGTGATTTATACACAGAGCCACTTTATCAACTATCAATGGAATCAAAATGTTACTTGTTGAATTATCTAGGTCACCTACTAATCAACACGATCAATAAACCATTAGCAATATCTAATTAACTAGTTAAGCCCGAAGCGTATCCTAGACATGATTTAGAAGGACAATATTTTTGATCCTATGATTCTAGATGTATAAATTACTATATGGAGAGCTATCCCAGACTCTAGATCTACTTGGTCCGTATCACTAGATCCAGTTGAATGATAGGTCGCATACAAAAGCGCGTAAACAAGTATAAATTGATAAACATAAACAAGCATTCAATGATAAATCAAGAAATCAAGATAAACAAATACCAAACATTCAGATCTTCATAATAATGGCTAATACCCAAAGGTATTAGCCTTCAAACGTCATAATAAATACAAAAGCAATTATTTAGCCAAGGTAAACTAACTGAGTTAACGAATGATACCAAAAACTGAACGATTACTAAAGTATATGGAATTACACGTTGTCTTCTATGGAATTGATAATGTTGCTCGACCTCTTCTGCTCTTTTTCTCCTCTGAAAATCGACTTTTATGGTTTAGGTATCGAGAATATGATTTAGCACACTTAAAACTTATTTTTGAGTTTTCTATTTATAAGGTCTGGAAGTCGGTTCGATACGGCATATCCAAGGATTGGATACGATTAGGGATTTCTTAGAGTATGGACCACGCTTGATATCTTCCAGAATATTATATTCATTCTATATTTCCAATACGGCATATTGGTCTATCTGATAATGGCTATTGATCTTTTTTCCTCTGTGGTCTTTGGTGAATGCGCCGAATCTTCCTTAATGGATACGGCGTAGGTCATTTAGAAAAGTAAACTCAAAATATCTTCATTTAAGCTCCAAAATGTGCGCCTTTTGCTAACTTTCACCAATTACTCCATAATTACTGCAATTCTCAAATGTAAACGATTAAGTAACAATTCTTTGCAATAACTATACAAAATGGGTTAATAACATGGGATAAATGACGCTATAAAATAGACGTTATTTGATGTCATCAAATATCCCCCCACTTGAATCCTACTTGTCCTCAAGTAGCCTTTAGAAGTTTATAAAAATGTATCCCTAAGGATATTTTTTGTTAAAGCACTTATTTGATCTATTACAAGTACACAAACCACACACCTTCACCAAACCCGTCACAAAAATAGGAAGATGAAAACACTCAAATCACTCACTAAACAAAGTGGATCACAATTATTGTTTAACTAATTCGCTCAATTGCTCGGTCGTGATGAGTATTCTATCATAAGCTTGGCAAGGATACATATATCCATCACTAAAGCCAATGAGTAACTAGTTTATAAAGGTAAATGTTGATCCGAATGAACAGATCTTAAACTCCTTAGCTTGATGTAAGGTTTAGTATCAGTGGCCAACCGTAAATTAAACTCTCATCAACCAACAACACCATGAATAAGCAATCTCAAGTTTCATCAGAACCACTAAAACCATGAAGTTGAATTCATATCAGGATGATGTTCGATGGTAGAGTGAAACATTTAGCTTCCAAACCAGAGAGAGCCTACAAAAAATAGCAAAGAAGAAAGTTAAAATGATCCTATGGATGTATGGCTTAATTGATATTAGAGTAAACTAAAGACAGAACTTGCAATCAGTTCCTTAAAAACATAAAAAGATATTCAAAATCACGAATGAATCGTAACTTGTGTATGTGACAAGCATTGTTGATGCTAGTTCATACCAATGTATTGTACGTATATGTAGAATCATATAACATTGGGTTTATGTAATGTGATTCTAAGAAATCAGACTTAATCAAGTAGTTGACAAGTTGTAAGAAAAAATGTTTTATCGCTGTAAGAGTCATTTTCAAAACAAACGTCTAACCTTTTTCGGACTACACATCTTTGATGTCAATTATGTATTATACTACTAAAGAGCATGATCAACAAATTTTCACAAAGATACACATATACCAAAGTAAAAAAGGAAGTTGTACCTCTAAGCAAAGATCCCCAATTTCAAGCTCCTTGACATGGCAAAGTTTAAGTATCAATCCTTTCAGCATCTCTTCTTTAAATTTGTTATCCGTTCTCTCAGGTTTACCAGCTACATAATCTAACTCAGCCTTCACTAATTAAGATACATCTAGCAACATAAGCTTTAACAAAATCAACAGATCATTAATTTTTAATGAAAATATAAGGAGCATTGATTTCGATAACAGGTGCGGTAGTTTGAACCTGTCCATGGACATTGAATCCGGATCCACCGAACCACAAGTTCGTAACACTCTTTGAACTAATATAAATCCGCCTAAAACCATAAATGGGGGACAAGTTCAAAGTTTCATGTACAGGATTTCCGTATAATATATTCTGAATTAACTCTCTATCTCATGGTTGTTAAGATCCCGATCTAGATCTTTGGATCTTACGATTTTACGATATTGCAAAGCAAAAATAATCCGGATCCTACGTAGGATCTTTGCATGCTTAGGATCTTATAGGATCCCGATCTTGACCATAGGATCTTAAGATCTACTCCGATCCGATCTTACTTTTCTCAAACCATGAACTAAAAAACTTCAAATTTATGGGTTGTTGTTAGGATCACATAAATGGACCCGAACAAAGAAGCTTCGGTCACTCGAAGATACAAGTCAAAAGTCTAGCTCGTTTAGGCGTGTAATATTATGTAAACGGGCCATTAATGAAAAAGCCCACAAAGGCCTCCTAGGCTAATCCTTTTTAGTATAAATACACCTAGTTTGGTCAAAATTAGGTTAGCTAGTCATTATAATATTGTTAGGTTTTCTAGCCACCAAAAAGGTTTTCTTTCAATCATCAATAAAGTTTTAATTTTCTGCATCTTGATTCTTCACTTACATTGTTAAGGTTTGATATGTATGGATCATCGGGAACTCTACCAATTGGTCAATCAGTTGCCAGGTTGTAATTGGGCTGTTGGATCACATTTTTCTCTAACAACTTCATTGTATGAATGATTCACTTCATTCTTTGATAAATGACAAAAGAATCTTTTGTTTCATGTTCGTGAAAAGTGATCTTATGGAATGCTGAGGAAAGAAATGTTGTACCCACACAGGGTATTCGTATTGAATGCTCATGCCTGGTACTTCGAATGCGCCCAATAGTGAAGGTGGAGTTCCATACGAGTACTTGTTACAAGTTTGGATTTCCCGAGGCACCCTTCATATCTTTCAGGAATTTTTCAAAACCTCACAAGAGATATTCTGATTAATACTTTCGTGTGAACCAAAATAAATTTCACAAAGCACATCGATTGTTTTTCAAAATCATTTTTGACCACAGGCTTCTCCGGTACTTAATTGTATTAAGAAGTAAACGCTGGAAAAAAAAAGGAATTGTACGGTATAGTCAGCAGATAGTAACTGTACTGACTCACTCTTTAAATTTCTATTAGTTGTAATACTTTATAGTGTGTTAGTCTTCGGACATCTGGTCTAGAAGAACGACGAACATTAGGGAAATCTGATTACTTAGGTATTAGAGCGAACTAGCTTGTCACGTGCTGGTAAAACTTTATGAAGGTTCTTTTAATGAATCTGTTTTGATCACAAGTGCAGTATTCGTACCTGTATATCATTGATCCTCACGGATTAGAGGTTAAAAGTAACCGACCAGAATGGAGTACTGTCTATACTCGGTCCCTTCAAAATATAAAACCCTTTGTGTGTTCACAAAATGATTTTCTAGAACACATTAAGTGGTTTTTACCATAACAAAATGTTTTGCTGGTGGATCTAAATTGTTCTATGATAGCGAATGACGACTCAAAGTATCCGATGACAAGACATTGCTAACTTCCTTTCTCACATATCTGAAGTAATCAAGAAGATTTACATACAAAGCTTTCGCACAATCTCTGAAAATCAATGTCTTCTTCAAATGCTAAACATTATGGAGATTAGAAGAAGATACATCATCAAAGCTTTCCAGATTCTAACAGATATGAGCATGTGAGGGACTAAAGGAGGATCAGACGTATGGCATAGTCAAGTTGAATGTAGATCACATGCTAATTCATAGAAGTAAAGCTTAAACAAGTCAAAGATCAAGATCAAGTCATCACATCAAGTTCTGAAGATCATGATCAAGGTGTTAAAGATTGAATTACCAAAGCACAACAAGTGAAGTACCCTATCAACTACGAGCTAAAGAGACAAGCAGAGTGAGCTTCAAAACAAACTTCTACATGACCTCATCTAGGGGGAGATTGTTAGGATCACATAAATGGAAAGAACCTTCTTGACAGGTTTTCCGGCACGTGACAAGCTAGTTCCTCTAATACCTAAGTATCAGATTCCCTAATGTTCGCCGTTCTCTAGACCAGATGTCCGAAGACTAACACACTATAAGTATTTCTACTAATAGAATGGTAAAGAGTGAGTCAGTACAGTTACTATCTGCTGACTATACCGTACAATTCCTTTTTCAGCGTTTTACTTCTTAATACAATTAAGTACCGTAGAAGGCCTGTGGCAAAAATGATTTGAAAAACATTCGATGTGCTTATAAAATTTGTTTGGGGCACAAACGAAAGTTTAAATCAGAATGCTTCTGATGATGTTTTGAAATATATCCCGAAAGATATGAAGTGCCTTGGGAAATCCAAACTTGTACAAGTACATTTATGGAAATCCACTTCACTAGTGGGCGCAGTCCGAAGACCAGGCATGAGCATTCATACGAATACCCTGGTGGTACAACATCTCTTTCCTCAGCATTCCATAAGATCACTTTCACGAACATGAAACAAAAGATTCTTTGTCATTTATCAAGATACTTGTGTATAACACAAACTTTTGGTACCTTGACATTTTTGATCATATTAACACTTATGCTCCCCCTACACATGTGCGTCGATAATCGAAAGATGTTTAGCACATGCATGGATAGGACTTTAGCAATTTAGAATCAATTGAATCATTTAATTATCCGATTTACATGTTTAAGTCACATTCTCTCCCCCGATCAAAAGTATGAAACTTGTGAATGGTTTTGATCTAGAATGGACTTAAAATGTATCAATCTCCCCCTCAAAGTATGAGGTGAGGTGAAATAGCACAAATATCAAGTGAGCAATTGAAACAAGACCTTTAGAATACCCAGACAGGAATGATACTGCAATCTGTCTTGAACTTGTAAGCGGTTGGTCGTGTCAATCTTGCAGCAATAGAATCAGCAACAGTGCGTCCTTTTGACCTGCAACAACTGTTAGAATACCTGATTCTCCCCCTCAAACACTGACCCGTGTCAATGTTTGATTTGGTTAACCCGAACATGTTTGATAAAACAAGTTATACAATGCTTTAGCATTCAAAAAATACCAGATAACCCCTTGGAACCAGCCTTTCGATCACTAAGTTTGCAATCGGTGAACCTAGAGATCATAGTAACTTTGGAACTAGAACGAACGCTCGGGGTAAGTTCTAAAGGCTCAACAATGGGTTCCATTATCCTAGTTAAAGGACAGTTATCATACAACGCAAAATATCGTCCAGTGGGTTTCCACTGAGGCTTAACACTACCAACAACCTTTCTAGTTGGTCTCCAAGCTGTCTTAGTAGTGTTCACATTATGATTCCTGGTTGCTTTCCAAACCTTCTTAGTATGATTCACACTATGTTTGGCCTGGGGGGTTTTGGTATTCACAGACTTCAAAGAACGAATCACAAACTGATTATGGTCAACAACATTCAACTTCCTATTGTGATCTGCTGCTCTCCTCGCGTTCACACTTCTACTGGGCAAGATATGATGGTTTCGAGTGTGGCACTTTGGCATAGGTTTGCGAGATTCAGTGGCAGGTTTGGTTCTTGTAGACACATGCACAGGAACATTAGGCTTTTTGTTTTGTTGCACTGGTGGTTTCTGTGTGGGTCTATTTGAAGTCCTGGGAGGTTCCTGAAAAGTAACTTGCTTTTTCTTAGGCAACGGGGTTGGTTTTACCCAGTTGGCTCTTTTTGGAGGTGGAATGTACTTTGAACTTGTGGTATACATCCCTGAAGCAAGTACTTTGGGTTTCTCAGAGGTTGAAGGTCCACTACTTGTTTTACCATGCACTAGGCGTTTCAGCTTGGTATTTCAGAAGTTTTAAAGCACTAAGTTTTTCAGTGTACGCAGTAGTGAAGTGATGTTTCGCCTTTGATCAGTTATCTACCGTCTTTTCAGACTCACGTTTTCTACCTTAAGGCCATCTAGCTGAATCCTAAGGGAGGTAATCGTATCTTTCAACTGAATTATGTCAGTTTCGAAGGCCTGTTGGTCACAACTACCTTTAGTGGGGCCTACATTCAACACCTTCATGATATTGATCTGAGCATCTAAATTCCTGATAGTGTCATCTTTCCCTTGAAGCTGTTGTCTTAACTTGTTAAGTAAACAAACATAATTCTATTCGAGAAAGGCAAAACGTTTTTCAGATTCAGTAATTAGCTGTTTCTGTTTTGAAATCTCAGCTTCAAGTTCAAGAACTTTAGTGTGTTCCCTATCGCAGGCAGATCGAAGATCTTCACAAAGGCAATTCGAACTAGGAGGCACAACAATATCGGAAGTAAGCACAATAGAGCAGATATCTTTTTCTAAACACTCAGCAATTAAGCAGTCATTTTTGATCAAAAGATTTTTCTTCTCTATGGTCAGGTTCTTGTTATCAAGAACTGTGGTATATCCTATATCATAACACGGGTTCGATTCTTGGATCGGGCTAGTTTTTAGAGAGAGAAACACTAGAGAGATGAAAGATGACCATGTTTCTACTTGCTGCGTGAGCAATGAAGAGTCTGATTCGCTTCTAATCTAGCAAACCAGTGCAAAAAGATTCCTCAAAAATCATACCAGCTTCCCGACGAATCCTTCCGCCACTTGAAACCGATGCTTGTTCTTACTAAGACGCTCCAATTCATACCGAACTTAATTTTGAAAATCCAATTTGAGCTGGATGATAAGAAATAATATATGGACAGGGTACCAGTATCCAAACATCTAACGTTCAAAACTCATAATTTCTTCCTGCATACCTCAATCCACACTGAGGTGCTCTAAGGCTTGCTTGTAAGTCTTTGGTTCAACATGAGTTAAGAATTCATTGAAGAAACACCACATCGCGTCGGTTTCTAGCTGTTTCCTGGTAGAGACGGGTCGGAGATCTTTATCCCCATAAATGTTTCAAGCGGATTCATGAGTTCCATTTTTGCACTGAGTAAATTGTTTGTTCAGTAACATCGATATTGACAAGGTTGAAGACGATGCTACTGTAACCATCTGCTTCGAGCATCATAGGTATCAAACACATTACTGTCAACATGATCGAAAAGAGTTTTCAACATCAGAAACACTAGTGCTGGTAGAGGTATTTGATGAGGCAAGAGGCTTTCATTAAACTTTAGGAGCGCCTTCAAGATAACAGTTGTGGAAGTTGAAACCATTGGTAATTCTCGGGTGCCGGTGCAGCAGGAATATTAACCAGAAGATTATCAGAACAACAGCCGGAGGTATCGGAACAACCTCATCATCATCAAACCATTGAAACAAACGTCTACCTGTTTCTTTGTAGAGGGACACTAGTGGTCTGGTTCATTTACCTAGTTCAGATGGCTGCGTCCTGTCTGTAAAGCAGTAAGTCGAGTTCTGTACTTTGGCGACAGAAGTCATTTGTTTGAGATGCAGGCCTGAACTGTTTGAACAGACGTCAATCCTTCGTAAGCTTTCATCGAAGGCAACATGAATGGTTTCCTGAATCTGCGCGTTCTTTTTTGTAGATTCGGTACGCCTTCTTGGTGGGTGCGATAGCCAAACATAAGATAGCCAATAACTGCTTTCGCTTTGAGTTACCAACGTGCAACGTAGTCATTTGGTAGATAACACAGGATCCCAATACTCGATAAGTAAACTGGAGATATAGGTTTCTTTTCCTTCAGCAGTATTCATAATAGGCTTTCCATGAATCGTGTGTACTAGAGATCAGATAGGAGTGTATCACACAGCAGTGGATACAGCTTCAGCCCATAGGAAACAAAGTGGAGCTTTCCCCGCAAAGATGAAGCATAGTACGAGCAAACCCTCAACCCCCGCCTTCATAAGAGTTTGATTCCGTCTTTCGACGAACGCCGTTCTTTGTGGAGAACAAGGACGCTCGTATCATAAGAAATGATCAACATTCTCTAAACCATCCGTCGCGTGTCCCATTCCGAAACACCGTTCCATTATCTGTTCTGACGAAGCGAACAGTTGCATTAAGGGCTCGTTGAGTCTTCACAATAAACTTCTCAATCGCATGAGGAGTTTCATCCTTTGTTCGAAGAAATCTTACCCAACCAAATCTGGTGTAATCATCCACTATCACGCAAACATACTCTTTCCTCCGTGATACTTTCCGTTCTCAATTGTCCGCAAGTCCATATGAAGCTGAATTAGAACATCATAATGTGTTTTCCGTCTTTAGTGATGTGATGCTTCTTGCCTTTTTACCTAGCTGACATGATGGACACAAATGGTCTTTGTCATATTTCAGCATGGGTAAACCTCTGACTAGATTTTTCCGAGCCAATTCGTTCAAAGTCCCAAAATTCAGATGATTCAACCGACGATGCCATAACCATGACTTCGTTGAAGAGGCTTTTGTAAGCAAGCAAACTGGTGAAGCTGACATCATATCATTCAGTGAGATAGAGACAGGTGGCCTGGCCGGAACCTTTGAGTAGATCCACCATATCGTAGTTGCGGATGTGACACGAATGCTGTCAGGAAAGCCAACTTTCTAAAAAACTTCCATCACAAAACTGTCCTAGCCGAGAATAGGATGTGCTTAGAGCCCTTCAACATATAGAGACAGCGAGAAAGATATATGTCACCAAGTTTATAATCACCATAGCCAATGAATCGCTCATATTCATCTTGCCCAATCTCACAGTAACCAAAAAACTTTTCCTCAAAGTTATAAGCCGCCCACGAACAACCGGTCATATTCTTGAGATTCCAGAATCCCAAATACCGTTTTTTAGTTTTAATTGTAGGATTTTTTTTGGATGATTGTTTGACTTTAACGTTGTTTTGCTTCTGGTTTTGTTGTAGTTTTCAAAGGTATTCCTCGAACATTTTTCAACATTCGACACATCTTATAAAGATAGTATACAACTTTAGACTATGATCACTTCTATGTAGCTAAAAACATGTATTGAAAATCTCTGGTGCATTTTGTTACTTTTTTAAGGTAGCATCTTTAATGCTCGCGTGAATTGCAAAAATTTATCATTGCACATTGACAGGGCAATTCCAAAAATTTATTATAAAGAGTTTGAACTGTTCTAGTCCTCAATTTGAGTTTTTCATGAATTTGTTGTTCAGTTTTGGCTCAAATGAATTAGGAGTGTTTTGGCTCAAATAAATTGAATCATAGAGGGTGTTTGTTTTAGCTTATTTCTAGACTTAGTAGCTTTTTTTTTCCTTATTCTCCGACTTATATGGTTATATTCATGTTTCAAGTCTTAATAAGCTCATAAGCTGCAATATAAGCCCGAAAAACAGGTTTGTTAAGAATAAGCTGAATCAAGTTAGCTCAAAAGCCCAATAATAAGCTAAAGTGGACATCCCTATAGCGAGAGAGAAACACAAAGTTATTTTGGGCGCAATATGGGTAGTGGTCACTTTAATTCATGTACGGTGTAGTCTGAACACTAAAGTCCGTCTAATAGTAGCTTTGATGTTTACACTTTCAGGAAGAAACTGTATATGGCTTAGCGGTTCATGGTTGACATGTAGCAGCAAGTGGACAAATAAGGGCTATAAGGACAGTCAAGAGTTAATTAATTTGAGTTTAAAGACACAAGCCGTGCTAATATATCATCTGAACAAGTCTTGCCTGCTATGATTTGCATAGAAGACGAGATTCTTGCTGTTATTAGGTAAGGTATAAAATATGATTACTTAACTTTTAAAAAAATAAATTTGTTCATAATACTCTAGATTATTAAAGTTTGTAAAATAGGAAACTCATCACTAATTTTGGTTTTCATAAATCTCTTTTATGATTTAACTCGGGTGCATTCTACATAACTTCATGATAAATAGAGTCCACGTCCTCAACAGTTTTTACTCACAGCTCCTCACCAAAACGCCTCAATCCTACATTAGAAAAAACTCAGGTGAATTATGCATAGATTTGTGAGAAATAAGGTCCACGTCATCCAGTATTTCTACTTGTAGCTACTCTACACAAGAGGTATGCCATTATGACCATTGAATGTAAATAACATGCCAAATGTGTTGTCAAGCCAACCCGAGTTGACCCATTATGACACATATCGGTATTTAGTAATGACCCAATTAGACACAGTAACTAACCCACCTATTTTGTTAGCTCTACATATTTTTCTATGTCTTTTGTATGTGGATACTTTCCAAAGTTATTCTTTTGTATTATCTGGTAGGTTGTTGCTCTAGTGGATCCAAGTCACCGAATGCAAAATGCCCAACAAAAATACGCATAAAATATTTCAGGTCTTAAAAAGGTGTTTTGAAGTGTTGGAAAGCTCTTCAGCGACACTTATTTTATATTAACTTTTTATCTTTTATGATTTTGACCCGTTTGAGTAAAAACATTGATTCCACGGGTCTATATATGAAAAGGTTCTAAACGCTTTAATTAACAATCAAGCTCTCTAATTTAAAATATATAACTTTCTTATGCTAATCCGATCTTTGTGGCATGTTTGTGACAATTGTTAGGCATAAGAAAGAGTAGTAGTCATGATAGACTTGATTAATTTTTATGTTCTTTTGACATTTGATGTTGGTATTGGCTCATGAGATATTTATAGTTTTAATTAAAAAAACATTAATTGTTCGCCTACTTAACACACCTTTAAGCTCAGTTGGTACAGTATATATTATAAATGTATGTACAATTATTGTACATGAAAGGCTAGGAAATATTGACATTTTCGTTTTGTTTGTCAACACGGTATAACATGTTTTTACGGCATTCACAGAATTGGAGGTTAGTATTCGATCATGGTTAAAGAAGTTTACTCATATAGATGGAGTATGATCATATGTGAAATCCAGGCCCGGATATGGGGCTGTGCAATATGTGCAAGTGAACAGGGCCCATTCTTCCCTGGGGGCACCAAAATTTTGTATACTTGTATTAATTGACAGGCCCAGTTTCTTCTATCTCCAAGTCCAATTCAAATATGACATCTGTTAATAACACAAGAGGTATGGCCCATTATGACCATTGAAAGTAAAATAACATGCCAAATGTGATTGACAAGAAAGCCAAAAAAACCCGAGTTGTTCCCATTATGAATGACCACATATCGCTATTTTAATATGACCCAATTAGACACATAACTAAAAACTAAACCCAAACACGAAAAAAAACCCACAACCCAACCTAATTTTTTAGCTTCTACATATTTTTTCTATGTCTTTTGTATGTGGATACTTTCCAAAGTTATCTCTTTTGTATTATCTGGTAGGTTGTTGCTAAGCTTTCTTTGTTCTATCCAGTGGAATCCAAGTCACCGCATGCCAAATGCCCAACAAAATACGCATAAAATATTTCAGGACTTAAAAAGGTGTTTTGAAAGTGTTGGAAAGCTCTCTTCAACGACACTTATTTTATATTAACTTTTTATCTTTTATGATTTTGACACCGTTTTGAGTAAAAACATTATCTCCAACGGTCTAATAAAAATTAAAAGGCTCTAAACGCTTTAATTTAACAATCAAGCTCTCTAATTTAAAATATATAACATTCTTATGCTAATCCTATCTTTGTGGCATGTTTGTGACAATTTGTATAGACATAAGACAGAGTAGTAGTCCCCATGGAATAGACTTGATTAATTTTTTATGTTCTTTTGACATTTGATAGGTATTATGGCTCATGGAGATATTTATAGATTTTATATTAAAAAAACATAATTGTTCGCGCTACTTGACATACTCTGAATATTGTGTTTCTTTTGACATATTGATGTTGTTCCTAGGCTCATGAGAAATTTACAGGTTATAGAATTAAAAAAAATCATTGATTTTTCGCCTACTTAACACAACCTTTTAAGCTCATTGGTACAGTATGATATTAATCAAATTATGTACAATTTATTGTAACATGAAAGGCTAGGAAATATTGACATTTTCGTTTTGTTTGTCAACACGGTATAACATGTTTTTACGGCATTCACAGAATTGGAGGTTAGTATTCGATCATGGTTAAAGAAGTTTACTCATATAGATGGAGTATGATCATATGTGAAATCCAACTCCGAGTTAGGTTGAATTAGAAATTTGAGGTCTCTTCTTCCTTGGTGTGCGGTTGGAGTTGACTGTTAGATATGCTACCGAGTGTCGGTCAATATAGAATAAAAATAATATCCATGGTTGATAACAAAAAACTTATATTCTGCTTTTTGATGATATTAATTCATGCTTCTTTGTAAAGTTATGATATTTTGATGTACAAGTATTTGGTCATGTCATAATTCATTTGGCATGTATACATGTGTTATTTTAAGATTAATGTTAAAGCTAAACACGTGATATGTTCCTTTTCTGGCTTTTTTTATTTGATACAACCCGTTGATTAAATTTTACTTCAAGTATTATGAGTTACAACCTTCTGATATAGATATTACTCATCCGTGCTGAACTTTGATATCATTGTGTAAAGCCAGTTTCTAAGCAAGTCTATAGAATCTAAATGCATTTTGAAACGAGTCTTATTTAAGGTATCTAAGATACAATTTTGTTTTACTAAATTTACTTTCATATATCCAAATATTCACGGGTTTATACATCTAAAAATATACGAGTATATGTTTTCAATTTGCTGCAGTTGCTTGAGGTCAAAATGTTTAATAAAGGCCAACTCAAGTTATGGAAAAGTTTATGAACAAGCTTTTGTAATATATTCTACACTTAAATACAACTTTATCAACACAATAAACTACAATATATTTTTACACAACCTTATGTCCTCCTTTACTTATTTGGCATGTTGTTAGGATATACATATTTTTCATGAAATAATTGTATGACAGCGTTCAACATAGTTGCAGCAAAACATAAAAATTAAAATAAAAGTGACAATAAAAGTATGAGAAGACGATACATGCACGTTTATTCTTAATAGTTACAAACCAAATTGTTTATCGTATCAGTAGAGTAGACTGTTTTAAGAGTTAAAAGCAAAAGAAGTTTGAAGGTTGTCGTTTGTGGTGAGGATGGTAATATCTCTAAAACTACTATAAATCTCATATACAAAGAAGTACTTGAAGGTCTATGATCAAAGTTACAAGAGGTTGAAGTTCGTGTTCCAAACTACATAATTGCATTAAAAGTAGGTGTTCCGATAATATTGTGATGAGGTGTCAATTTATATACTTTTTCAGGGTCGTTTAACCCCCTAAATCGTGTGTTTATGCCCAAAATAGGTACTTAATCGTTCCTTTTCAGGTATTTTGCATTTGGAAGGCATTTGGAGGAAATACACGTGACTTGGGCTCATTTGGAGAAGAAACGGACAAGACTACGGACCTACACTAACACGGCTCAAGAATTTCTTTACAGTGGCTAGAGACGGCGTCACAAATACAACGTGACACCGTCACAACGATGATCAAGACGGTGCCACAAAATTCTAAGACGGCGTCAGAGCACACGACCCAGCCCATTATCTAGAATATTCTCTTTCATGACGGCGTCACGATTAAAACGCGACGATGTCACATTGATTTTTCTATATATACAAACCCGAATTTAGGGTTTTGTGTGTGTAACTTTAGAATAAAAAGAAGGTACAAACCCTAGTTAGTGTACCCTTAGGGGCCTTGTAATAGTCTTCATACTACCTTGCTTATGTGTTGCTCTAACGGAATGCTAAGTAGACGGCGGGTTCGTGTAATTCGTTCATGACTTAGGAAATAATTACACAGATCATCACAAGTGTGATAAGGCAACAACACTAGGAGAAGCAATCTAGGGAGTAATACATGATTAAATAAACGTAGTCTTTTATCTTATTGTTATCACCATTAGTTTAGATTTATATTTAGTTTAATAACTAAAACCAACCAACCTCTCCAATATATGATTTATCTACTTTCCTTAAAATACAAAAACACAAAAAGAATCTTCCCTCAACCTTTAGAATTCTGTTAGACCGTGATCAAGCCTTCCCAACCTATTACTTAAGTGAACGATAACAACCCCCCGAGTCTTGCCTATACTACTACTACAACGATTAGGTGCTTTGCCTAGGGAGTTGTAAAACTTCTTGTTGAAGTCTAACGACGACCGCATCAAGTTTTTGGCGCCGCTGCCGGGGAATAGTTAGGTATTGATCATAGTTTAGCTTAGTTTTACTTGCTTGAATCCTTTCAAGTAAGATTTAATTTCCGCACATTAGCTTTCTTGTAGTCTATCTTTTCTTCGTGTTATTTGTTTCGTAACCCATTTTCATCAACCACTATGGGAGACGAGAATCCTATCCGTAATCTAGGAGACTACTCCAAACCTAGCCACAAGGGCTATAGGAATACCATCGAGCTCCCCGCAGGAAACAACATGGTACCTCTTTGATCCGTCCGGTTGGTGCAAAAAGGATGCTCATTCCACAGACTTCGATCCGAAGATCCAAACCAACACCTCAAGGATTTCCTTAAGCTTGTGGGCTCACTCGACCTTGACGGTGAATATAGGGAAAGAACGAGCATGCGTTTGTTTCAATTTTCCCTACGCGATCATGCTAGCAATTGGCTTGAACGTCTTCCAGCAGGATCCATCACCACGTGGGAGGATCTTACTACCTGATTTCTTGCTCAATTCTTTCCACCGGGAAGGACCGCAAAACTCCGCAACGATATTCTGATGTTCCAAAAACATCACGGAGAATCTCTATCCGAAGCATGGACTCGTTTCAAGGACTTACTCCAAAAAGTCCCTCATCACAGCATCGATCGTTGGCTTCAAATCCAAATTTTATGATCATGTCTCCCTTCATCTTAAGTGCGAGATTGACCGCACCGCCGGCGGCAAACTCTGCAATAAGAACACCGACGAATCTTGGGAAATCATTGAGAACCTCGCCCTCTACAACCATGAAGGTTGGGATGAAACAAAAGAATTCGTCAAACCGGTCAAGGCCATTTCTACACCCCATGGCATCCCGAAACCACCTGATCGAAGACTTCTCGAGCTCGAAGACCAGATTAACTTCTTATAAAAAGGGTCATGACCAACGCCCACATCGAGCTCAGCACGCACCCCTCAAGCTTATGTCAATGCAGTCCATCCGAACTCCCGTCCACGAAATCAAAATGAACCACCAAAATTGAACGCTTTCACTTTTCGTAAATGTACAGGTCCAAGCCCTCAACCACAAGCGTTAGAAACCACTTTTGAAGATCGAAGAAGGGACTACATGGCAGCACACACCGAAAGAATGGGAAGATTTGAGAACGTCATTTTCAAGAAACGCGATGGGATCAATAGTAGGATGACCGAAATGTTTGGACTTCTCAAGGAACTCACGACCAGCAGAACCCCATAGAATGTATTAATAAGAGAAGAAGCCAAATTCCCCATCACCAAGAACGTAAATTATATCTCTTTGACAAAAGGAGAAGAAGAACAGAGTAACATGATGAAGGTAACACCCGACAACACTGAGATGCCCATCGCAGCAGAAGCAGAGATGCCAGTAATGGAGGCCGAGACAAAGAATGGAGCCAAAAATGGGGCCGAAAACAAATCAATCAAAACACCAGAGAACGAAGAAACAGTGGAAGCACCCGGTTCTCAGCCTATCGCTTATTATAGAAGCATAAGATCAATGAGAAGCTGATCAAGGGACTAGTCAACAACAACAGATTCAATAACTCTCGATTAGGAACTCGAGTTGGAAAGAAAAAGGGGAAGGAATATAAAGTATTACCTGGGGGACCTGTTTATGATGCGATTCTCAAGAAAAAGATAACAAAGAAGGAAGACATCGGAGGTAATTTCGAAATACCTTGCAGCATAGGGGACCTTAAGCACGTGAACGCCCTGGTCGATCAAGGGTCCGATGTGAACGTCATGCCTTAATTCACGTATATGAAACTTACCGACGAAAGGCCTGCTAAGACAGACATTAGACTCTCACTAGCTAGCCACTCGTACATTTACCCCTTAGGGATTGCTGAGGATGTGTTAGTAGAGGTCTCTGAACATGTATACCCCATAGACTTTATGATTTTAGATATCAAGGAAAACGAAAAGAGGCCTTTCATCTTAGGAACACCATTTTTAACAACGGACAAGGCCTTAATTAAGTTTGATAAAGGCACTATAACCCTAAGGTCAGGAAAGAGTAAGGTAAGTTTCCATAGGATACCCGATTCCTCCTGTGCGACTGACAAAGGAGTAAAAAATGACATAGAGCCCATCGCCCCCACTATGACTGTGAATAGGCTAGTCCTGGAATGGGAAGAAAAGATAAAACTTCACTTGGAAAGGGAGATGAAGTTTAACCAATGGAGGAGCAAAAATTTCAAAGGCAATCGTCCTACTCTTGTTGCAACTAAGGAAGGAATAGATGATGAAGGGGAAGTCACGTAAGGACGTGTGACTTCGAGTCTAGCTACAAGACTCGTTAATAAAGAAAAGCGCTTCTTGGGAGGCAACCCAATTTACTTTTCCCGCAAATTAGGAGTGTCATGTGTGTTTTAATTCTTCATAGTTTGTTTTATTATGTTTGAACTATCTTGTAATCATGCTTTGTTTGTCTTTAACATCTTCTTAATTTCAATCAAAGGTATTTTGCAACAATAAGTATAGGGGAATTTATCCAGCTTTTGAGCCAAATTCAAACATGATAAATGAATTGTTTAGATTAATTCGCGTCAGTTTTGAGTCATATGATTGAATTGTTAAATCTCAGGTTTTATGCAGCCATTTATACAAGAATTAACTTATGAAATCAAGTGCAGGAAATTTTTCATCAAAAATAAAACGGCGTCACGATTTACATGCGACGCCGTCACCACGACACATGTGACGGGGTCACAAAAACCCTGACGGCGTCAAACGCCCAGGTCCAGAAAACTTAAAGTTTTTAATTATTTTTGAAAATAAAACTTGCATAACATTTAATATATGTATTATTCTATTATAAACCTGAAAAACCTAATGAGTTTAACAATTCTCTCATTCTATCTTTACTGCTTTATCGAGTCGAACCCTAAATTCATATTGTATATTTGTCTATCGCATATATTATGCTTGGTATAGTTGTCTTTGTCTTTGATTACATGTTATATTTGATGAGAAGAAGCTTGGAAGTTCTTAGAAAGTTTCATTGGATGATTCTCGGAGGACGATTTAACCGGTTATCGCATGTTTCTTCTCCATTATTGAGCAAACCAGGGGAGTACTAGTTTCTTTTACTTGTTTTCTTTTCCCTTTATTCGTTTCAACGGTTACTTTTATAGAACATTAGGGATAATGTTCAACTTAAGTGTAGGGGGAAATAAGCCTTAGAAACTATTCTTTCATTTGCCATTTGCTTTGTCCTTAAAATGATGGGTAATATATCGAAACAAAACATAAAAGGTGATTTTTACCCAAATTTAAATTTTTTTACGACACATACCAACGAAAACCGAGTATTAATAGCGTCTCATGGATAAGAATTTATATGACTAGCACAATAACCCTCAGAATTCCACCCCAAAAATGTGAGGTTCGCCTTTAGATCTTTAGGAATTCGGGTACCCATCGTTGGTAACCCAATATGATTTTATCTTTACCCAAGATGATCTATAGGCGTGCATGTCTATTTCGTCGTGAACAATACTAGTAATCTTTGATATTATACAAGAACTAGAGAGAGAAGTGGGTTGGAAAGTTTCTAGAGAGAGAAAGATGATAATATTATTATGTGTGTAAAATGAGAAATGAAATAACCAACCACCCTCTCCAAGGCATGGAGAGGGTATATATTCTACATACATGGCCGGCCATGGGCCTTAACGGGCTTTCCATGGGCCTTGGGCCAGACTAGCTTACTAGACTAATCATATAACAAACTACGGGCTAAGACTATTACAACTTAGAAGTGACCGATACTTTTCTTGTTTCCAACAATCTCCCCCTAAGGGAGGTCACTCCATTTTACAAAATTTAAACCTAGCATACTATGCTATATCTCTTAGTCTTCAGCTCGTAAACTTCATTTCTTGATTTTCCCTTGTGAATATGTTGTAGTAATCTTTGACTTTAGGATAGAGCTAGTTCCTTTATCTTGATTTGTATGATAGAATGTGATCTTGAGCATCTTGAGATCATCAACCAAGCATAATCTCGTCGCTATCTTAATGAATCTTGCCATCTTGTGTAACTTGTGACTTCTGGACCGACATGCTCATACCATTCTTGATTTGTTGACTTGGAAAGCTTTAATGTTGCATCTTTCTTGAAATTCTTTAACTTTAACACTTCGTCACTTTGAGAAAGACGTTCGGTATCAGAGTGACGGAAACTTCTTTGAAATTCTTTGACTTTAATACTTCGTCACTTCAAGAAAGACGTACGGTATCAGAGTAGCGGAAGTCTTGAAACATGTACTTGAGCTTTCATGATGTCTTTATGTTTGTCGGTCGGGTATGAGCATGTGGCTATGGATCTTGTGAGTCAGCGGGAAACAGGTACCTTCACCACCATCTTTAAGTTTCCTGCAATAAAACAGTTAGCAATAAAGCGGGGGTACGAATATGGCTTTGTCATTCGTCCGTGTTTAGTTGGAGTAACCTTCGAATCCGTAAGGATCGACCTGTGATCAGGTAGATTCAATTTAAGAAGAATCTCCTTGACAGTATTTCCAGCAGAAGTATAGAATCTTTCTAACACATATGTATTAGATTCATCAAACTCAGCATGTTCTCATTATCGGAACGTCTCAACGCAGACAGCACGATAAGAGTAAACCAGCGAGTTACTATCTCACCGATTGAAAATAGAAAATTGATTTGAAAATCATTCGGTGTATCACTTGCAAAAGTGTTTTTGTGACACAACGAGAGTGTTAATCATTTCAAAAATTCATTAACAACCGTTGATCCATTTCCTGGAACAAGTTTGATTCTTATAGAATCGCACCATCGTTTCTTTCCAGTTGTCACAAGTTTGATTCATAAAGAATCGCACAAGTTACCTACCATGAGCTTGTTTGATGTTGGCTCAAGCAGGATTTCCATCTTCATTGTGAATGAATTCACTCTGATGTTCTGGCAAAATCACAAGGATAATGCGTAGGACTCTTAATATATATCTTGTTGTTAACCATAAGATTCACATAACAAGAGACATGATCCGGAGGTCGGGGAGGATTGAACAAATGTTTAGCCATATTATTTAGTGAGAGAAAGGAAAGATGTGTGTTTTCTAGAGAGAGAAACACACATACCTTATTACAAGTAAAATGAATCCTCACCCCTCCATGGAAGTATGGAGGGGATATATATAGCCCGGGACACGATCTACTTACTACACTTGACATTTCTAGTCCCTGCGTGTCCGGCTAATGTAAACTAATGTAATTCCGTATTAGTCAACATATTTTAAGGCTAACAATCTTCCCCCAATATGTGGGCATACGGAATTACTTACAATGTTCCTAACAAGTATAAATACAACAAAATAAAATGACATCCAAGGCGCTTCCAAAGCTGAAGATGACGTCTTTGTCTTCTAGTCTTGATACTTGTACTCCAGCTTGGATCTTCTTTGTCTTGACTTGTTCTGGAACCATTGTAGTATGCATGAGTTGGATTAACTTCCCCCCAATTCATGCAGCATGTCTTTAAAAGCTTTCTTCATAGACTCCTTTTTGGCAAAGTTTTTGAATCAGCTTCCCCCCAAACCAACATCCGTATCTTTAGCAGATTCTGAAACGTTGATGTAGCTTGAAGGATCTTCTAACATTGACGTTTAAAGTGCACAGCGGAATTTAGTAGAAGAAACAGACAACCACACCAACTAATACTGCTTCTATACTGTATCATGACATACGGTCTTGGTGAATATCTATTTGGGGGAACATGCAAGAGATCAGCAACAAATCTTCTCACGCTTGTAGAATACTTCACACATCATACTAAGTGAAGTAGTATAAACTACTTCCCCCTAGAAGTTGACCTTATAACATCAAAGTATCAAAGTACACATATTCCCCTATGATGGTTTCGAACTCTCGGAATCATCATTGACGTGTACGCCCATATACACGAGAAGTTCTTATCATAAGCAACAATCTTGAAAAGTTATGAAAGACATTGAAGAACTTTAAAAGATTTTTGCTGAGACTATGAAGTATCATTGACGTTCAGTAGCTTTAAATATCCCGTGAGAGTTGCTGATCACATCTCAACCTTATACTCTCTGGCTAACTTACCAACCTCGTATTCTGTCGGCTATTGCTGTGACTACCGGGTGAAGTAAATCCGATATACCAAACTTGAAAATGAAGTAACATTCCCCAAATTTGTTACTTAAGCTTGCACTGTTGTAGATTGAAGAACGATGCAGAGGAAAGCCTCTAAGTACCATATACCCAACATCAAAAGTATAATTAGTACATCACCTCTTGAAATTATCCACATCGGCTTCTACGTGTGACACTGAGTACTACAATGTAACTCCTTTAAGTGATAGTTATCCAGGTCTTCACCCAACCGCCCCTTGACTTCTAGTAACTAGATAATTCAAGTCTCAATCATAACTGTATAGGTTCAAGCAAGTCATCAATTGATAGATTAGGTTTAAGGAAAGGGGTAGAAAATAGAAGGAAGTCTCGATGATGAAATAAGTAGACGCCTTCGTGAAACCCACTTCAAACTTAAATAAGGGATACCAAATAAACTTCGTGATCACTTGACATTAAAGTCCAAATTCCATAGCCGTTTTGACGTTTTAGTGAATCTTATTTGGATCGTTTGTAGTGTTATGTATCATGTTTGTTGTTGTTCAATTGTCGTTAAACTAGGACGAATGTTATTTTGAATGTCGTTAACGGATAAACATCGTCTAGTCTAACTTGTCGTGATAGCATTTTAGTACTTGGCTCAATCATCGTACCCGGACTAATCCAATAACTTTACATCAACCCATAATCCCAAGTATTAACCATAGGCTACCTGCTGTACCTAAAATTATACAAAATTTCGTATAAGTGTATAACCAATTCAATAGCCCATCACATTTTAGAAAAATTAATACCGGCCCATTTGCATTTTTGTAAGCCAAAGCCCACCTTCTTTTGATAAGACTCGGCCCACATCCAAAAAAGAGAACCCGGTATAGAGATTTGATATATAATATCACAACCCCTAATTTTTCTCACAATTTACCCTAATCATTCCTCTCCAAAAAGAAACGTCACCACCTAGTCTTTTTCTCCCAACTACAGTCAAACAAATCACTGCTTATCTCATTCAAGATCAAATATGCTCCCATCTCAAACATCAAACCTAACTCATCTCATCATATATCTCCGATACAACAATAGCCACCAAAAATAAATCTTGTACTTCATCTCTTACAAGATGTACATGATATCACATTCATTCGAGATTCATCCAAAGCTCCAAAAAAAATGAAGTGTTTGTGGCTTCAAGATCTTGTATGAACAAGGTCTCGGGTAGGTGTTGTAATGGATGTACTTGTGTTGTTGTTCTTTTGATTGTACGAACCAAAGAGGGAAAATAACATAATTGTTATTATTCCTTCTTTATTGTTTCGGATATTGAAGAAGTTATTATTTCTTCAAACAGATCAGTGATGAGTGTTTCTTTCGTGTTTGTGGATCTTTAAGGTCTTGACATGTTTGTACAACACGAAACGAACAATCTGAGATCAATCATCTCTTTTTTTATGTATTTTGATGATGATTGGAGACGGGGTTGTGGGATTGTTCTTGTGACGAGGGGAATATAGGTTAGTAATTGTGGATTTGTTGAAATGGATTTATGAATTTTGTTGATGATGGCTGTTAGATTAGTCAAAACGCAACATGGTCTTGCGAGTCAAAACGCAATCTGCAGTTTTAGACAAAACGCAATGGTACAAAAATTTGGGCAACATGTCCTTTAGATTTTAATCGTAAAGGTCTTCAACTTGGTACAAAACGCAATGTCAAAACGCAATCCGAGAAAAACGCATTAACCAAAACGAACAATCTTTTGAACCAAAAGCAAAACCTTGCAAAATGCAATATGTACTTTCATTTTTTGTCTTTTAGTCAAAACGCAACTAAGAAATATTATGAACCCAGATTTATTTCTTGACATTTAAGCACCAAAAAAATGAACAGATGTAAACCCAGATTGAAACAGAACTTGTAACAACATATAATTTTCACAAGAAAAAAAACGATGAACAGTATATCAACAGTACATGAACAGTAACCGGGATATGAACAGTAACAATGACAACAAACAAATGATACAATACACTCCTGCAGCTCTGATGCCAATTGTTAACCATAAGATTTACATAACAAGAGACATGATCCGGAGGTCGAAAAGGATTGAACAAATATTTAGCCATATTATTTAGTGAGAGAATGGAAAGATGTGTGTTTTCTAGAGAGAGAAACATACACACCTTATTACAAGTAAAATGAATCCTCACCCCTTCATGGAAGTATGGAGAGGATATATATAGCCCGGGACACGATCTACTTACTACACTTAACATTTCTAGTCCATGCGTGTCCAGCTAATGTAAACTAATGTAATTCCGTATTAGCCGACATATTTTAAGGCTAACACTTGTAATTCACATTGTGTGACTTAGCAAGAAGAATTTGACAAGTGTCCTAATGAGATTTATGGATGATCTCTTTTGGCTTTAGACTTAATAGTGCACTTTGATTTTAGTGATCGGAGGCTGGAGCAGACTGCCACCTTTTCAATATCAACTAACTCGGAGTGAGAAAGTTGATAGAAATGCATGTAATCGCTGTGAGAAATGAAACAAGTGTCTTTTGAGAGACCTTGAGTGGCTAGGGAGGGTTGTGCATAGCGTCACTGGGTCCATGACAGTCTTCAATGTTAGACAACACCTTAGTGTTTTCGACAGTTTATGTATTGACCCGGTTTCTGCCTAAGTGTATGGAGGGCTTCTTTATTTACACCCTTTATCCTTACATTTCTTTTTCATTCTTCAACCCCTTCAATGCTTACCAAGACTTCATAACTAACACCTTGTTGGGTTTGTTCCAGTGTTAGCTCCATCTCAGTCGGCATTATTCCCTTTTCTTACTTTTTCTCCTTTTATCATACCTAAGGACTTCTACACTAACTAGTGGATATCCCTGGGTAGATCCCTCCGGTTCTGGCTGGATCATGGGATTTGAATACCTATGCCTAACCACCTTATATCTCCATAAATTTAAGAACATGGCCGGTCTTTTAGGTATTCCATCACAATCCTTCAAAACCATTGAAAATTCAATCAAAGTGTTTGATATAAATATAAAAAAGATTTACACTTTGAGAGTTTTTCATTATCACTAAAAGCTCCCCCTTAACATGTGCATCGATATCGTAGTACATGCTAAGTGTAGAGTGTACTGAGTCCATTTTATATGATCACATTTCGATACAAGTTAGATTCAGTTTAATCACATTTTCTCCCCTTATCCAAAATGTTAATCCCTTGATATTTTGGATATCAATTGATTAAACGTCCGGGGACAAAATGTTACAGAATAACTTATAGGAACATTTTAATGCTCCCCCTCAAATTATGAGGGATATGTAAGACAGTGCTGAGTACAATAATTTGAAAATTTTGAATTTACTAAGAAATTCTTGAAAATTTTGTACTCGAGCACTCCTTATTATCACCATAAGTCTACACTACATATATTCACAAGATTATTATGTACGAGGTTTGACCTGAATGATGAGAACATCATATGATAGAATCATATGGTTCTTTTGTCGCAGCCGTAGGTCTCCTTCGTACAATCTCCCACCAACGAACTTTCTAAGCTCCTCATTAACCTTCTTTCTTTCAAGAAGTTGTCAATCTGATCTTTCTCTGTCCAAGCACTCTTCAGTATTGCTTTAACTTTCTTTCCAAGTTACGAAAGTCTTTGCTTCAAACTTTGAGTATGAAACAGATTCAGATACATATGTAACTTGAGCTTGTGAGGTTGGTGATGTCGGTGTTGATGTTGTCTTAGCTTCCCCCTAAACCAACAATCCTTTCTTGAGTAGATTTAGAACTTTCTTGGAAGCCGCATCAAGCAGTCTTGATGTATAAAGCCCAGATATCCGAAGTACACAAATAACTTAAAATCGCAACACCAAAGTCAATTAAGTCCTGAATGTCCGTATTTCTCCTTACATGACAGTGATGATATAAATTGTAACACCAAAGTCAACTAAGTCCCAGATGTCATAATTATTCCCTCTAAGTAGTTGAAATGATAACACTTAAGTCAGCTAAGTCCCAAATGAGCACATTTCTTCCTACAAGATAGCGACTATCTAAAGGAATCATCATACATATGTGTACCTCTTTTATCAAATATTTCTACTCATTTTAAGAATAAGCTTAGTGATTAACCGTTTAAGGAAGCTTTTATTGAATCAGTAACCAATATTCTCACGCTTAGAATAAATCTTCTTACAACACTTCCCCCTAGTATCTTAAATGATGCATACTTGAAGTCACAAAATATCTCTACCCCCATATAGTTGAAATAGTGCACCCGAAAGTAACAAGTTAAACACTGATTTTCTTTGCGGTTATGACATTTGTCTTCCCGGAATGACCTAAAATAAGAATAGGGTATGAATTCTATCACGTGTACTAATTATCTTTCTTGTATATCTATCCCTTCCCCCTTGCTGGTTTCGATACCTCGGAATCAACAAAACCTAGTACGCACATATACTAGAGATCGTGTTCGAAGAATTGATAAGCTTAAATCTATTCCGTGAGAATTAACTAAGTCTTAAATTGCAAATAAGTCCATAAAGTTTTAAGCACATGACATCTAAAGCATGTGTAGTTAAAATCCATTAACTTCCCCTAAATTATGATCCGTCATTATTAAAAACTTTATCCGTTAATTCCGTGACTTATTTTGAAAGACCGTTTTAAAAGATTATTTGATAACGATTTCTCCCCCTCAAATAATGACTCGTTTTCTATTTAAAGAGCTGTTGTCATTGTTTGAGTGGTCGAATTGTCTTTGAAAAAATCTTTTTGTGGTTGCTAAAAATACTGATTCATTATGAAGACAACTTTTTACCAATAAAAATAAGATTTCTCTTATTTTGACACATAAGCGCACTGACGCGTACACTTATGGAAATATAGGAAGCACGGGTTGTGATGCAAAATAATCACAAGCCTTTGCATGGTCATAAAGTAGACCATGCCTGAGAATAAATTCCCGTTGAGAGGTCAAGTTTCCTTTTTGACGAAATACTTGCCTTTAAGATGATGACCGGGTTGCTATCTGAAATAATAGCAAGCCATTTGGCATGTTTTGAAAACATTTGGAACTTCTGCTCGAACTTCATTTACAGGCTCATATAATTATTGAATGGCATTTCTAAGACCGTAAATGTTATCGATTTTCAAAAGACATGCCATTATTACCTCTTTTTATATTTTCTCTCTTTTTTTATTTTTTTCTTTGGTTTTTAAAATTTTATATTTTTGTATTTGTTTTTATAAAAATTTAAAAAATGAAAAATCTTTTTGGTTTTTATGGTTTTAAAATATATACATATGATACAGGATATATGAATAGGTACCACTACTATTCATCAACTTCATCTGCCAATTGTTTCAGAGTCTCCGGCGTAAAACTTCGCATTCCCAGCTTGTTGATCAGAAATTCAATTCTATTTCGGCCAAGAGCTTTAGTGAAGATGTCTGCCAGTTGATACTCCGTATTGACAAAGTAAAGTTTGATCACCCCATTCTCAATATGCTCCTTGCAGCATAAGGCAATAGCGCTTTTGTTATCACAGTACATTAGAATTTTATTGAATCCAAAGCCATAGTCGGTAAGCTGTAATCTCATCCAAAGGATTTGAGCACAACAGTCGGACAAAGCAATATATTCAGCTTCCGTAGTGGATATCGCAGCGCTTTTCTGCCTTTTAGACGACCAGCTAACAAGTCTATCACTCAAAAGTTGAATACTTCCAGACGTGCTACGGCGTGTATCTTGACAACCAGCATGATCCGCATCTGCAAATGCTGTTAGAGCAATTGAAGAATCCTTCGGATACCATAGACCCTGATGTATGGTTCCTTTTAGATACTGAAAGATCCTTTTTATCACATTTAAGTGCTTTTCGGTGAGCCGAGCCTAATACCGGGCACACATGCATATAGCAAATTGTAGGTCAGGTATACTGGCTGTAAGATAAAGGAGGGTGCCAATCATACCACGATAGTGTGATGGATCAACTGCTTTCCCTTCTTTATCCTCATCCAATTTGGATTTCTCCACCATGGGAGTATCCACTAGGTCACAAGAATCAAAGCCGTATTTCTTTAATGATTCAAGGGCATATTTTGACTGGTTAATGAAGATGCCTCTAGGATTTTGAGAAATCTGTAATCCTAAGAAAAATGAGATTTTGCCCATCATTGGCATCTTAAATTTTAAGCACGTGATTTTAAAAATTAGATCACAAAGTTCAGATGTAGATGCATCAAAGATAATATCATCGAAATAGATTTGTACCAGAAGTAATTCATTGCCGTCTCTGCGAATGAACAATGTAGGATCCACTGAGCCTTTGTAGAAGTCTTGGGATATCAAGAATGAAGACAAATCACAAAATTGCCCCATAAAGATAATTATGCACAAAGTCCTTCAATGTAAAAAACCCTTTGGAATTGTCACATTCCAATCTGATAGTCGCCATAACCCATAATCTTTGCCTACATGGATCATTTCCAAATTTGACAGTACCAAGAATATGCTGACGAGTTGGTGGAGTCTGAGAGCGACTCCTGCATATGCTTGGAGCAGCCGGAGTCCAAATACCAGAGGATAATTTGGATGACCTGCATTCATCAAGAGAGGAAGATGGAACATTGGAAACTATGGATCCCCGGGATTGACTGGGTTCCGAATTGTTAGCAGTTACAGATTTAATAACCTTATAATTGTTAACAGGAACACTAGTTTTAGACTTCCTAGGTTTCCTTGAGTAAACCAATGTGACGACAGGTTTAGGTGTTTTATTATCTAGAGCAATATTGAAAAAAATTTGCCTAAGGGGCACTTAGTAGTTGTGGTAATCCCTAAGTTAAAGGCACGCATTTCCTACTATAGTGAAGGACCGACCAGTAGGTCTCCAGATATATCCAATATTGGTAAACACCTTTCCTGTTGGTTTCTAAACTTTTCTCCTTGAATTTTTCTTAACAGATCTAGATTTAGCACGAGCATTTACATTATTGATAAAATCAAGAACACACAAATCATGATTATCATAAAGCATGCAACCATTACACTTAACACATTTAAGTTCATAATTCGCATTAATTTGGAATGCTGCACAGGATCATTCCTTTTAGTCAACAACATGACTTATTTTTCAAACTAGATTTAACTTTCCTGGGGTAGGCTTCTACTTTATTCTTCAGAATTCTACTTTGTGTTTGCAGAATCTTATCTTTCTTTGTATTGCATAAAGGCTGTGATCCGCAAGCACTAGTAGACTGTTTTACTCCTGTAGAAGACAACATAGGTTTGTTAGAAGCTAGGTTTGAGGTATGGGCTATTTTTGTGTTTCTTAAAAGGGAATGTGACGGGCTCATGAATCTAACTCCTTTACTTTGTTTCATCGGGTTACTGCCACTAATTGTTTCGTCCCAGAATTGTTGATACAAGGACAAGTATTAACTGAGTTAGAAAGCATCACCTAAATTAGTTTAAGTATACTATACAGGAAGATTCTAAAAGTGGATCTAAGGATATTTATGCTTTAATATGATCTAGCTAGATCCCTAAGAACTGCGACTTCTTCCTGAGAATGCTTAATATAGGCAGAGTGAGCTGTCCTTTTATTCAACAATTTGGGGGTTATTGGTTCCACATTAACTTGATGCAACTCTAGATCACTAGGGTGGTTTGAAACATTATTATGAACAAGTTCTTTACCTTTAAGTTCCATAAATTCATCTGAGAGCAGTTATTGCCAAGCCTTTTTTCTGAAGACTTGCATTTAAATCAGAAATTTCCACAGACATTAAGTTGACATGAACTATTTAACTAGCACATTAGTTTCTTTTGATTGAATACGTGCTGGTTTAAATCCGAGTCATAAAGTTGCTTGTATGACTGTTTCAAAATGCTCGTATCTCAGCAAAAAGCTTGTCACCCATGATCCAATCCACTATTCTTGTTTTGATCTATCCATATCCAATTTCCACTTAGTAGATTAATTCTCTCTTCAACTTCTTAATTACCGTGTCTTTCTCTTGGGACTGAGCTTTCAATTCATTTAATTCAAACAATTGATCAAAACTTGGAACACTTTGATTAGAAAACATAATTTTTCCTTGAAAAAATTCCTATTTTAGCTTGAGTGTTAACTTCTAAAATAGATGCAATGTTTTCATGCATGGTATATCTTTTGAACAGTTTATCGTAAGTTCCCATATAGCAAAAATCCGATGAAGACTCAGTCTTCAAGTTTTGAGACACATTTGACATTCAGCACAATCACATAATCATTCTCCACGGAAGGATTAACAAGTAAGATCACAATATCTTTGCTCATCACTTGTTCCAAGAGTCGTTCATTTTCGTTCAAAACTTGATTCATCTTAACTTCAAATCTTTTTGACTCAATACAATGTTGTTCCACAGCCTGTTCCATTTGATAGAAGACATATTGGACTTCAGAAAGTTCCATCAACCAAATGATGGTGAATGTACTAAATAAGTCCTTCAGAGCTTTACAAATGGAAAATTGCAAACATCCCTAAAACAAGCTTAGTATGTTCGAAACCCCGACCTAACCTTAGAGATGGCTGTGGGTGGTCCTTTTCTTTGACTACTACATCAAAGTTAGCAAGATTGTGTTTTAAGGTTAGCCATACTTTATATAAGTCGAACAAGAATGTTATCGACTTATTTAGATGTAACTAGACTTTGTTAAGTAAAAGGCTAATTCGGGTTTCAACGGGCTTGGATTGTAATCTAATATTGTCCGTGTTGCGGGCTCAAAGCCCAAGAAAAGCCAAGCCCGACCCAAGTTAGAAAGCCTAAGCACTCATGGCTCACAGGAAATAAAATGAACCCTCTCCACACAGGGTAGAGGGTGTTGGTTCGCATTGTCAATAATTTGTGTGTGTGTGTAATCTTCCACCTCTTTATTTCTCTCTAATAATCTTTCACTTTCCTTATCTCTTTTCTATCTTTGTTTGCTTATTGGTATAGCTTATGTTGTGTATGGGGATTAAGCTTTTGGGAATTCACAATGGTATCATCGCCACGGGTGGGTTTAGTTTTTGTTAGTTGTAGTGGTTGTTTCGTATTTGTATTTTTTGTAAGCTTTGTTTCGTGGTTTTCGTTTTTTTGTAAGCTTAGTGGTTCGAGTTAGTTACTTGGCTTAATAGCGTGTCCTCGTGGTTCTTTCATGCGTTGCTAAGTCATACGCACGTTCAAAAGAAGATACAAACGTCCAAAGTACGAGTTTGGTTCGAACGAGCATCTTACTAGTAAGGATCGAACAAGTTTAAGTGTGCAAGGTTCGAACGAGCGACTTCAACAAGGTTCGAACGAGTTTGGTTCGAACTAGAATCGATCGAACGAAGTAGTGGTGTTTGGTTCGAACTAGGACAGATCGAACAAGCATACTCGAACTAGCTACGATCGAACGAGCGACGATTAGTTTTGGGATCGAACAGAGCGTGTTTTGTTGGATCGAATTAGGACCATCGAACGGAGTGGCATTACTTTGGATCGAACAAGAGACCAACCGACCTAGGAACCATCGAACGAGTGGCAATTTCTTGTGGATAGAACAATAGACGATCGAACAAGACCATCAACGAGAACTTAGCTTGGATCGAACTAGCTATAACCATTCGAACTAGAGTCGATCGAACAAGCACGATCGAACAAGCACGATCGAACTAGCCAACCGAACAAAATTTTTTTAGAAAACTTGTGTGACGAAAAGGGTTTCAGTAAAACAGCCATAACTTTTGATCCGTAAGTCCGTTTTAGGCCCGTGACCTCTCAAATCGAAGAGAAAAACGAGACGGATCACGCTGTAACCACCCTTTAGCTGGTTAAGGATTTTTCGAAGCCCAAAAACATCGTTTTCCATGATTTATTGACATTTTTCAGTTTTTTTGGATTTTTCGCTGATTCCAAATCAAATCATTCACGGTTTTTTCTTGATTTTGTAAAATCCCGTGAAAGATACGATTCTTCTCTCGGTTTAATCTAAGATTTGTAAAATCCTGAACGATAATTGATTTCATCCACAACTACAAACACTTAACCTAACTTAAATCCGATACCATTCACAACATCACAAATGTCCAAATTCAAATACAAAAATTTGCAAACTCAATCACGAATGCTCTCATAATCTATCATGGAAGCGGTAGCAAAGATCGTCCACCAATCTAGCACCGTGTAATTACGTTCAGTGGAAATCAGAATCAGAGATACATTGTACACCAAACCTAAACCGCGAACCTCATCCACTATAGTTCCTCCAAAATCTGCCAAACATATTTCAATGGGCCTGAGAAACAGTTCCATTGCTGCAGAAGTTCAGAACAACCATAAAGAGGTATATGGAGAACCTATAAAAAGAATGTTTCACAATACATACGAGATCAAATGAATGCTGAAGCTTGAAGCCGTTCAGATCATTTCACAGGGAATAGATAACGATATCTACTCACAGTTTGATGCTTGTCCGAATGCATGTGAAATGTGGAAAGCCATTGAAAGGATGAAACAGGTGAATCAATTAATGTTTCAAGAACTTGAAACCAATTTATATTGGGGATTGAAAATCCACATCTGAGATGGTGAATCCCTTTAATCGTATTACTCACGGTTGTTACAAGATGATTGAATGAGCTTGTCCGAAATCATGTAATGTTACTAATCATCAGTCAATGTCCGTTTCTTACTTCAACTACAACCAGAATGGCAAAGGTTTGTGACACTTGTTAAGCAAAGTCAAGAGCTGAAGACTGTCTCCTATCACAAGCTTTATGACATTCTGAAGCAACACCAGAATGAAGTCAATGAGATACGAACTGAAAGACTAGCACGTTCTGCTAATCCACTTGCACTTGTTGCTCAACAACAACCAGTTCACCATCCTCCAAACCATCCTACTCAAAACACTCAATATTCCTCCACCAGATCGCATCAGTCTACCAGAAACAGAGGAAAAGCAATTGTTACATCTTCTGCTCCTACTTATGATCCAGAAACCTTCTACGTTACTGAAGATGATGAAATGTCAAAGGAAAAGGAGATTGACAAACTCATGGCTTTAATTTCTCTCTCGTTCAAGAAAATCTACAAACCTACCAACAACAACCTTCGAACTTCATCAAACACCAGTCGAGCTAATCAAGAAAATTCTCTAAGAATTAACAGAGGAACTGGGTATGATCATCAGAGGGCAGTTAATGTTGCTGGGGCTAGGGAAAATGTAGGTACTCCGGTTGTGCAAAAGTCTGGGATTCAGTGTTATAACTGCAAGGAATATGGGCATGTATCAAGGGAATGTCAGAAACCAAAACGAGTAAAGGATGCAGCTTATCACAAGGAAAAGATGTTATTGTGTAAACAAGAGGAAGCTGGGGTTCAGTTGAATGCAGAACAAGCTGATTGGAAGGATGATACTGATGATGAGTCTGAAGAACAGGAAGAAGCACATTATATGTACATGCACAACTTCAAGAGTTACTCAAGATTCCATCGACACTTCTGGACCAATCATTGATGATGAGCCAAATGCATAAGGTACAAACCAATAATTGACAACCATAATGTGTTTGCCATGGAAAATGAACATCCTGAGCAACCTGAATCTAGTAATGACATATATCTGGCGGAACAAGGTGACACCAATATCACTATTGATTCATCGGATATATGTTATGATAGAGCTCAGGATGACCAGGATGAAACTGATGATCTTGATCAAGAACGTGATTTGCTTGCTTCTTTAATTCAGAAACTAAAATGTGAAATAATGACAGCAAAACCGAATAATTGTTTATGGAATCATCAAACAAGGAGTATTAGTTTTTGAAGAAATGAAAGGTGAAATTGAGAATTCAAAACTAAAAATAAAAGTTTAGAATCATCAATAACCAATTTCAAAGAAGCAAACAATGAACTGTCCAAGACTAAATCATATTAATGTTTAATGACATTTAAGAAAGATTCCAAGCGAAAATGAATAAGTAAAAGATGTGAATTAATCGTACAAAGGTGGAAATTGATTGTCATAAGCGTAAAGTTGATTTAATGTCATCAAAATCGATTTTGCAAAATCATCTATGCATATACACAACAAAAAAATGATTAATCTAACGATTTCGTGATATTAAAAAAGAGCTTTGTGCACATCAAGAACCCATCTCCATAAAGTTCACAAGCAAAAGAGGCTCAGAATAAGCTTTACAAAACTCGTGAAGACAAGGAAATTGATAAAGTCATTGCTTAGAAAACAACATCAAGGTTTGAATGATCTTGTATATAAAACCGGCCAATCTGTATAAAACAATGAATATGCTAATCGCAATGGTAACGAGTTTTGAAAAACAGAGATCCACAAGAAACCACAACGATCCGCATCCTCGTCTGTATGATAAAGGTTGCTACAATGGATAATCTTTGCCGTTAATGTTAGCCCCTGATTCTGACGAAACAATTCGGCTTGAAAAAGAAGTCGATCAAAATTAAGCGATCTAATCAAAAATAAATAGGAACCGTTTGATATGCTCAATTGAATAATCAGTATGAATTTTTTGTTCCACAACGGGAAAAGTCGGCTGCGCAACACAATTTTCCAAAAACGTCACGATATCAACAACTCTAATAATTAAATATTCCAAAAGTCCCTTTACGGTAAACAACAACTTTGTTAGAGAAACGAATAGAATGCATCCATTCTTGGGATAAAAAGTGTCAAACTCAAAAGAACTTTCAAGATTAAAAAAGAGTGTTGGCACGATTTTTGATGGTGTTTAACGTTGCAAACAAACAATCGCCAAAAGAACATATTTTGGTAACATCGATCCTTTCATTCAAAACACAATTGAAGGAAATTTTGGCCCCCAAATTAGTAAAATCAATGTGGATTTAGAAAGATTTCACTTGTGTTTGAAATAGAAATGGTTTGCTGATTGAAATATGTTACTTCTCTTTAAGCCGAGGTTTTATAATCTTAAGTACCCCCCCCCCCCTCAAATGGAAACTCAAAAAACACAGTTATTGAATGAAATCGCCGAACTTTCAAGGAATAATACAATGCTGATCACATGAATGCATACTTGGAATATACACAGATTGTAGATCAATTCACATATTTGCAAGTGATTACGTGAAACCATGCAAAAATGTGAACGTCTTGAAAAACGACTTTCACAGAGTAGAAAGATGTCAAAGAGTTTTGAATCACTTCAGAAAACATGCGGATTAATTCTTGAACTTGATTTACAACAGTGTAAAGAAAAGATAAAAAATTCAAATCATACAAAGAAAAACAGTCAAACTTATTCTGAAAGAACAGAACAGTATTTGAAATTCATGACTTGAAAGCTTCAATTACAAGACAAAGAATTCAATAAGAGTAGTAGAAAAAAACTCATAGAAAAGATGAACAGGAAAATCCTGTGGAGAACTAAGTTTGAAAAATCATCTGTTATTCGACAACCGAATGCTTTTTATTTTTTTTTTAAAAAGTCAAAGACAAAGCCATTTTAGGTAAACCAACTATCTTTTAGACTCTCTTAGCAAAAGAAAGAATTCTCAAGTCAAAGCCAATTACCACACAAAATGTGTGACTAATGATTTACAAAACCAATCACTGCATAGATTTTTTACCTCAGAATAGGTTGCAAATTGTCCAGAACACAAATGTGACGCACCAGGAAATGTATATAAGTGCCACACTAAGACATAATCAAAACTAGAACACCTCAGTTGCACAAGACATTAGGAAACCTACAAACGTGTATCTTTCTTACGAGTAATACCCAATACAGTGTTAGCAGACACAGCATAAGAGCATATCAATCTGGGAAGATAGAGTCATGTCTAACAATAGTCAAGGGAAGAAGCAAGAAGTAGAAGACCACCGTAGGAATTTTAAGTTTTCTAATAATAAAACGTCTGTAACTGCGTGTAATGACAATTTGAATGCTAAGACCTCGAATGTTAACTTTGTCTGTGTTACTTGTGGAAAATGTGTGCTGAATACAAACAAGATTTGTGTGTTCTACATTATATAAATGGCGTGAATTCAAGGACAAAAACCATGGCTTTGCCTGTTCGTATCTACAGAACCCAAGCATAATGTGAAACCAATCCCCCCCCCCCTGTTGCAACATCAGTAAGAAAACCGTTGGCAACAGACTCTACTAACAAGAAGATCTATAAACATAACAAGGAAGGGTAAATATGTAGCAGTTAGTAAGGACAGTGCAGTTGGTGGTATCCCTAAGAATATACACCATCTGGATACAAATGGAAAACCTAATCACAAAAAGGAAATGTTAAACCCAAACGTTAGTAGCCCTCTAGGAAATGCATCTAGAACCTGATAATTTTGGAACAGAAGACTCCAAGGTGCTCCCACTTGTTTCCAATACTCCATTGTCTTCTAATACTTTATGCACTCGCGAGATAAATTCTATTCATCGCTAGACTCTGGGTGCTCAAAGCAAATGACCGGAAAATCTCAAGTCTTCTAACATAATTTTGTGGAGAATTTCTGGCACGGTGAAGTTTGGAAATGATCAAAATTGCAACGCAATTCTTGGTTTTGAGACCCTGGTATCAGGAACGATTACTAATCAAAGGGAT
This sequence comes from Tanacetum coccineum, assembly GCA_026074375.1. NCBI lineage: Eukaryota > Viridiplantae > Streptophyta > Magnoliopsida > Asterales > Asteraceae > Tanacetum > Tanacetum coccineum. The sequence continues at coordinate 98,534 of BQNB010002748.1, forward strand.
TTTACTCGAAGGGCTTAATCATAATTGTATTCTCCGTGGTCAAATCTGTGATGCGGATTTGAAGTTGCATTTCGAAGTCTACATGTTACATCCGTGATTTGAAGGGAAATGATCTTCTCACAGGTTCTCGTGGCACAGATTTGTATTCCATTTCTCTTCAAGACTCAACTTCTCCCAATCAAATTTGCTTAATGGCTAAAGCAACATCGCCTCAAGCATGGTTAATGGCCTCGTCGTCTATCCATTAAACTCGACACCATCAACTTGCTTCAAAGAATAAATTGTGAATGACCTTCCAAAGCTAAATTCGACCAAGATCATCTGTGTTCTTCTTGTGAGTTGGGGAAAGCAAAAAGAAAGTCTTTTCATTCTAAGGCTACCCCAAGCTCAAAAAGACGGTACAACTTCTACACATGGACTTATGTGGTCCAATCGAGTAGAAGGGATCATTAATGGAAGAAATAAGTACTTAGTAATTGTTGATGAACATTCTCCCGATGAAACTTGGACCTTCAACTTTCTTGCAGTCCTAACTGAAACACCTTGATTTCTCATTGATTTCGCTCACTCTTGTCCAAAGAGGACTTCATGCGTCAAGGTAACATCATTTCGAACTGACAAAAGGCACGGAATTCTTAAAAATCTCTCATGCATACTTTGCAAAGAGGGAATTAAACACCAAAACGTCAACTTGCTCGAACACCTGAACAAAAACGCGTTGTCGAAAGACGAACCGTACTCTTTGAGGCTGCTCAGAACATTGCTAACGCCGCTAAAGTTCCTCTGTTCTTCTGGGCTGAAGCAATTGCAACACAAATGTTTTACTCAAAACCGTTCACTTGTAATTCCTCGACATGAGAAAACACCTTATCATATCATCAATGCCCGGAAACCGTCAGTCAAGTTCTTTCACATCTTGTTCTCTATCACATCATCAGAGATGGTGAAAAACTTGATAACAATGAAGGAAAAAGCGTGATGCAAGTATTTTGTTGGGATTCTACTCAGTCAAAGCTTATAAGGGTAATTAAACAAGAGAACAAAATGATATTTGAAACTATTTCATGTTAAACTTTGATGAATTGCCCACTCAAATGGCGCCAGATCACTCATTCTGACCCCGGTCCACAATGTTCAACCCACGTACTTTAACCATACATTTTAAGTCCCGGTCCACAAAGTCAAGAAAATGTTCATCAAGTTGCTGAGACAGTCACAACGTCAAATGAGCTGGAATTGCTATATAGTCCGATGTTCAGTGAATTACTCAATGGATCTTCTCATGTTGTGTCAAAGTCTTCCGGCTGAACAACACTTCTGATAATCCCGAAAACGTAACAACATAACACAACTCACACTTCTACAACAACGATGTTGTCAGATCCACTCCATTGAACATTCATTCAACACATCAAACTCCAACACAACTACCAATTGGTACTACACATGAGAACATTTATTCAAGCAGAAACCAATACAGAAATGCACTAGTTTGCGACGGATGAATTTATCAACATCTTCAGATACACGGTTATAAGATCAAGGGAGACATCGTCTCGTCATGTTAATTCGTCAAACATGCTTACTTTACCCCCCCCCCCTCCTCTATCAACAACCATCCTTCAGCACAACGTTGGACAAAAAAGATCATCCATAGAACAGAGTCATGGAAATCCGTCTGAATCAGTGAGAACAAGACGTCAGACAAGAAACAGATGGCGAGATGTGTGTTATTATCGCATTCCCCCCCTCCCCCCCCCCCCCGATCCCCCCCCCCCCTCACCGTGAGTCGAATCGAACCAAACATCATGAAAGAAGCCATGGCTGATTCTGCAATGAGTGAATCAATGCAGAAGAACTACAATCAGTTTGATCGACAAGAATGTATGGGAATTAGTCTACATAGCCACTTTACAAGAATGACAATAAACTTAAAATTGGCTCTGGAAAAACAAACGTGATGAGGAAAATACTGTCATTCGTAACAAATCTCGTCTTGTGGCTAAGGGATATGCTCAAAAGGAAGGAATTGATTTCGAAGAGTCATTGCACCAGCGCTCGTGGAAGCTGAAGGAATGTCATTGGCGTATGCTACATCACAATCATTTACAGTGTATCCAATGGACGATAAAACAGCATTTCTTTACGGTCCCTCTAAGGAAGAAGTGTACTAAACCAACCAGAGGATTTGTTGACCCCATAACATCCTGACAAAGTTTACCGTTCTCAATAAAGCATTATATGCCTTCAAACAAGCACCAGAGCGTTTGGGGTATGATGAACTCTCCAACTCTTGGTATCCAACGGATTCTCAAAGTATCTATTGATCCAACTCTGTTCATAACTAAACATTGGGAAGACATACTGCTAGGTGCAAGATTTACTCGATGACGATAAATTTTGTGGTTCAACGAACCCAAAACTTTCAAAACGAATTGGAAAACTAATGCACAGCAAGTTATATGTCTAAAGATGGGGGAGCTGAAATACTTTTAGGAATTCAGATCCACCAATTCCCCTCGTGGTATCTTTATAAACCAAGCTAAGTATTCTCAAGAGATACTTAAAAAGCATGGTATGACCTCTTGTGATAGCGTTGGTACTCCAATGGCTACAAAACACCTTGATGCAGACTTGAGTAGTACTCCGGTCGACCAAACGAAATACGTAGATATGTCGGAGCACTCATGAACCATTAACAGCAAGAACAGAAATTGTACATGCAACATGTATTTTCTGCAGAGCAATCCAAGCGAAACAACTGAGAAACATCTCGCTGCGTTAAACGATCTTTCGGTACCTTAAAGACTCCATTAACATGGGTCTCTGGTATCCGAAGGACACCGGTTCGAACTAACTGCTTTTTCAGATTCGGATCACGCGGGCTGTCTAGATTCACGTAAGAGCAAACTGGTGGCAATACAATTTTCTAGGTGGTGATAAGTTAGTCAACTGGTCATCCAAAAAGTAGGACTGCACTTCAATGTCTACAGCAGAAGCCGAGTATGTGTCTTTATCTGCGTGCTGCGCTCAAGTTCTATGGATGAGAACTCAGCTCACAGATTATGGCTTTAACTTTGATAAAATACCTATGTATTGTGACTCAAAGGCAGCCATATCCATCTCATGCAATCCAGTCCAGCATTCCCGTACCAAGCACATCGATGTCAGATATCACTTCAATAAGGACAGTTGAAAATGTTATTGTTTAGAATTATTCTTTGTCGGAACTGAATACCAGTTAGCTGACTGTGTTCACTTAAAGCCTCTCAAACTAGTGAATTTGAAACCCAAACCAGTGACTTTGATACCTGTGAATCTAACATTAGTGTAGAAACATTTGAATTTGTGACTGAAACAGTAGTTAATGAACCTAAAGTAGTAAGTCAACCTAAGGTTTGGTCTGATGCTCCTATCATTAAGGAGTATGAATTAAATAGTGAAGAAGAGCATGTGTCTCTACAAACAAAAGAACAGGAAACACCTAGTTTTGCTAATAAGCAAGTAAAAACTCCTAGGGAAACTGTTAAGAATCAATTCACAAATAGTAAAAATCCTAAAGTTGACAAGAAAGGGTTGGGATATGGGTTTGTTACAAAAGCATGTTTTGTATGTGGAAGTCTTAGTCATCTTATCAGAGATTGTGATTTCCATGAAAAGAGGATGGCTAAACAAGCTGAGTTAAACAATAAGTTGAGAAAGAAGTCTAGTCAAAGGGAGATTAGACCAATTTGGAACAATGTGCAAAGAGTGAATCATCAAAACCAATTTGTTCCTACAGCAGTACTAACTAGAACTGGCAAAATTCCAGTTAGTACTGCTAGAGCTAGCGGTACTAACAATGTTAGTACTGCTAGACATAATTTTAACAGTCAGGCAGTACTAACTAATGCTGCCAGGAAAATTAGTACTGTTAAACCTGTTGTGAATAGAGTTAGACCAAAAACTGTTTTTCATAAAACTCATTCACTATTTTCAAGGCCTTTTAATAACACAACAACACTTAGAACAAAATTTTCATATCAAAAGGTTAATACTGCTGAAGTAAATGCAGTTAGTGCTGTTGGGGGAAAAAGGGAAACTGCTGTTAAGCCCTCAGCAGGTTGTAATTGGAGACCAAAAAGACATTACTGGCAAAATATCTCCAAATACAATAGTGGATCAAGTCTTAGAAATTGTTTCACTTTCAAAGATCCACTAGGCAGACTCAAGCCCAAACAGGCTTGGGTCCCTAAGAGAATCTAATCTCTTTTCTTTGATGTGCAGGATTATCCACACAGAACTTTACAAAACAAAGGGATTGTTGATAGTAGATGTTCCAGGCACATGACTGGAAATAAGGCCTACCTTGCTGAATATCAAGACTTTAATGGTGGCCCTGTTGCTTTTGGAGGAAGTAAAGGTTACATAACTGGTAAAGGTAAAATAAAAACAGGAAAGTTAGATTTTGAGGATGTGTGCTTTGTGAAAGAACTTTAGCATTTCAATCTCTTTTCTGTGTCACAGATATGTGACAAGAAGAACAAAGTTCTTTTCACTGACTCTGAATGTCTTGTTTTGTCTCCTGAATTTAAGTTACCTGATGCAAATCAAGTCTTACTTAGAATCCCTAGACAAAACAATATGTACAGTTTCAATTTAGAGAACATTGTTCCTTCAGGAAATGGACCCGAACAAAGAAGCTTCGGTCACTCGAAGATTCAAGACAAAAGTCTAGCTCGAAAGACAATGTTAATTAATGTTTATTATGTATAAGGGCCAAGATGTAAAAAGCTCAAAAAGAAAGCCCTCAAAGGCAAATCTATTAGTATTAATTACTCCTATTTTAGTCAACATAAGTTAGCTTCTCCATTATTATTTGTCATTTAAAAAAAAAAAAAAAATTAAGGGTTTGCCTCTCTTTGTTTCTTTCAATCAAAAGTTCTTCATTGTTTTAATCTTTGTGCCATTGATCTTGTGCTTCATACATGGAATGATCTAGGGATCCTACAATTGGTATCAAGAGCCTACAAGATTGATGTATTGATTTGGTTTGTATTTTTTTTGTTATTGATTTCGAAAAAAAAGGGGGTTTGATTAATTGTTTGTTTGATTCTTGATTCATAGATGGTTTATGTTTAATCTAAATAACCACTCAAACCATTGGTTAGCAATCAACGATCACGTGTTTTTCCTTTGTTCATGTTGTTTTTGGTTCGAACGTGTAAAAAAAACGTGGATCGAACGAGTGTAGTCTGGACAAGGGATCGAACGAGTTTTAGTCGTTTCGATCGAACGAGCGACTTTAAAGATTGATCGAACGAGTGGAATATTGCAAGGATCGAACGAGTTCAAGACGTTTCGATCGAACGAGGGGAAATCTAGCAAGGTTCGAACGAGTGGAATTATTGTCGATCGAACGAGTGGAAAACAAAGCCTATCGAACTAAACGTTCGAACAAGACGTGAACAGAGGGTTCGAGACGAAGTGATCGACGAAGGGAACGAACGAGGGTTTCGAACGAGTGGAAAACAAGGACGATCGACACAGTGGAAAATCAAGGACGATCGAACGAGTGGGATTTTCAAAGGATCGAACGAGATACGATCGAACGAGTGGAGTTCTAGACGATCGAACGAGTGGAGACTTAGACGATCGAACGAGTGGATCGATCGAACAAGCAAAAAAAAAAAAAAAATTTTTTTGTGTCGGATTGTTCCGAAATTTTTATACCAACTCGAAAACGGCCCAACGGTCAAAGACGTACGTCACTTGAGCGAGAGCCCTGTCATTTTTTGGCCATTCGGAGTCATTTAGACCCTCAAAACTGCATTTTACTGTTTAAAAATTACCCGAAAATCACAAACCTCACACCAAGTCATCAAATCATCAATCACTTACGATCAGATCATTACTAAACAAACTTATTCAATGGCATCCAATGAAGAAACAAATGCCGCAGGTACCGGATAACCCGCCCCCAAGGTTGGTTAGAAAAAATGATTACGAATCATGGAAGATTCCGAATACACAGTACATTCGAGGCAAAACCCCAATGGCAAGCTGATATGGAAATCCCTCCAGGAATGGACCTACACCATCACCCGATGTCACTGATCCTCCACCCTAATTCTAAACTGTTAAGGCCCGCACCTAGAAGAAGCTTGACTCTGAGTCCATGACGAAGAAATAAGCTCGAATGGCTGATACTCAAGCTGAAATCATCCTCAGTCCAGGTCTTCCCGACACACTTCAACATAACTCAATCAGACAACACTGCAAAGGAGATTTGGGATAATGTTGGAAATGCTTATGACAAGGATCAGGTTAGGACCTTCAACAAAGGAAGAAGATCTTGTTTGATGAGTATGAAACCTTTCGTGCAATTGGAAAACAGTCCAGTCACATGACTACTTTGTGCGATTCCACAAGCTTGTGAATGAACATGAAGATTACTTACATCAAGCTTGAAATCCTACTCATCAGATGAACACTAAATTGTCAACAATCTTCCAGCCTATGGGGTATAGTAGTGACTAATGTCAAACCGAGAACATGGATATCTCACCACATACAATTTGTTCAGATTTATACTCATCTCAAAGCCTATGAGCCTCATGCCAAAAAGACTCTCAAGAAACAGAGCAGTCTACAATAAATTTATCCACTGGCCTACTGTTGCTCACACCACATCTGCAACTACTCTTTCCATCACCCTCAACTCCTATCCTCAATCCTACTGCTCAATTCTCCGAATGACGCTTTGATGGCCACTATGACTCAGATTGCTAATCTCTTAAGTGGTTTCCAAAAGCAGTTTCCACCAACCAACAATCAGCTCAGGACTTCCTCCAACTCAAGGACTCATGCTACGGTGCATGATGGTCACATTGTTACTGAACCCCATTCAGAGAAAGCTCAAGTAAGGTGGTAATACAGGTGCACAGACGGCCGAAGGTGATATGTTACAACTGCAGAGAGAAGGACATTGCAGCAGTGTAAAAGAACCCAAGAGAAAGATAGTACATCTCAGTACTTCAAAGTAAAGCTTTACTGATGAAAGCTAAAGAGAAGAGAAGTGTTGGATGCGAAGCTGAAGCATTCTCGCTGATGTGGAATGCACCCCACCTTATGATCAACCTCAGGCACTAACTACAACAAACATGTTTCAAGCCAATCATGAGGATGCTTATGACTCAGTTACGTGGATGAGAAGGCCCCAATGCTGCTATCCTTTCATGCCAATTGTCATCCACTAGTGCAAGCCAACAGTCAAGTCAAGAGTATCACTCCAATGACAATCCAATCTTTGATAATGGTGGATTAACAGTTGAAGCAGCAGATTCAGGAGATGCACCAGGAAGAACATTTAGACTCCGATGCTGAGACTGAGATTGATGACAATACGATCCCGTATCATCAGTATCTTCTTGACACCGAAGCCCAAAATGTTCCAACTGAGGTATCTGCTGACACATCTGATAAAGTTTCTATGATTGCCATCTTAACTGACTTGCAAACCCAACTAGACGGACATGCTAAGGTTAACCAAGAAAAATGTTTGGAAATCGAGACCTTAAAAAATGAGCTTCTTCAATGCAAGCAAGAAATATGTCGTCTAGATACCCACAAGGTCAAACTTGATCTTGAAAACAAAGTTAGACAGGAACAAGCCCTAGTGATTCAGCGTAATAAGCGTAACGCTGAACTTGTGCAAGAAAACGATTTGCTTAAATCCACTCTTTCAGGAAAAGAAAAATCAATTGCATTTTTACAATCTGAAAAGGAAAAGATTTTATCTGAGAAAAAGGATCTAGCAGATAGTTATCTAGATGAAATAGTTTGTTTAAAGAATGCTAACAAAGTTGCAAGAGATATGTTGCAAAGATTTAACATGCCAACACAAACTATTCCTATGCTTTCTAAGAAACCTAAAGCCGCAACCGCTGACTTGCACAAGGACCTCCTAGGTACCCGTAACCCAGGTCTAGGTTATATGGCCAAGCGTGCTCAACCTGTTTTGTATGATGCTGATACCCTTTTGCATCCCACTCACCACCCCGTTAGTATATGGGATAGTGAAGAGGTCTTGGTTCACCAAGTTGTTAGCATGAAAAAGATGAACGAAAAACCAGGACATGTTAGACCCGCAAACGGTTTCTATGACAAGCTTAATGCCATGATGTTTGTTCCTCAGAAGGAACTGTCCCAAGAACAGGCGTATTGGCTTTCCGCCAATGAAATTGCTAGTAATGCTAGTAACCCTGCCACACCTGTTACTCCTTTTGTTCATAATCGTCCACCTCCAAGTCAAGTTCTGTTTCATCTTCAAAAGGTTAATGCTGTTTTTCATCAATTTGAAGGTATCATAAATGAACGAACAACACAAAAACCAGACTATGTTTCTGAATGGTGTTATGATTATGCCAAACAGTTTGTTGAACAACAACTGGTACCATTTTATGAGCATTTCAAAAAACACATTCAATCTGCAAATGAAACAATTTTCAGAGAAGTAAAAGAATATGAACAGATTTTTGATGACTTGGATGCGGAGTATGAACGATGTGTTCTTGATAACAAGAACCTGACCATAGAGAAGAAAAATCTTTTAATAAAAAATGACTGCTTAATTGCTGAATGTTTAGAAAAAGATATCTGCTCTATTGTGCTTACTTCCGATATTGTTGTGCCCCCTAGTTCGAATTGCCTTTGCGAAGATCTTAGATCTGCATGCGATAGGGAACACACTAAAGTTCTTGAACTTGAAGCTGAAGTTTTAAAACAACAAAAGATGGTCATTGAATCTGAGAAACGTAACTCTCATTTACAAAAGACCCATATTGATTTACAACTTAAATTTCAAAACTATAAACAGTGCATAGACACTTCTAGTGCCTCCAATGCAATTTTTGAAATTAACAAGTTAAGAAAACAGCTTCAAGGGAAAGATGACACTATCAGGAATTTAGATGCTCAGATCAACATCATGAAGGTGTTGAATGTAGGTTCCACTGAAGGTAGTTGTGACCAACAGGCATTAGAAACTGACAGAATTCAGTTGAAAGATACGATTACCTCCCTTAGGATTCAGCTAGATGGCCTTAAGGTAGAAAACGTGAGTCTGAAAAGACGGTATGATGAACTGTCAAAGGCGAATACTCACTCACGTACTGCGTACACTGAAAAGCTTAGTGCTTCTGCTAACAAATACCAAGCTGTGAAAGCCCAAGTGACTTGTACATCAAGTTGTAGAACATCAACTTCTGAGACACCCCACAGTACTTTGCTCCAGGAATGTACAACTTAGGTTCTAAGTATTTTCCACCACCCAAACGTGCTAACTGGGTCATAAACCAACACCGTTACTAAGGAAGAAGCAAGTAACTTTCTTGGACCCCCAGACTTCACTCAAACCAACTCAAAAACCTAGTTGTGCATCACTAATAAGCAACTAACGTGTGTTGCCTATGTTTAAGGAGTAAAAACCCACTCTGGTAGACCATAGCAAAACTGTGCTAAGAGAGGGGGGGGGTGGGGGGGGGGGGGGGCCCCTGCGGGAATCATAGTTCTTTGCGGTGAATGAGTGCGAATGCAAGTGAGTAGAAGCCCACCATAGGACTTTGAATAAAAAGAATCGTGTTGATTCTAATTTGCTTGTTAAACATTCTGTTTCTGTTTCAAAGATGAACAATGTTTGTGCTGCATGTAACAAATCTTTGGTTTTTGCTAATCATACTGATTGTTTGGTTATGTGTGATGGTTCTGTGAATGTTAAACCCCACCAGACTAAGCATTTTAAACGCCAACCCAAGAAAGAATGGAAACCCATTAAGAGAGTCTGGAAACCCATTAGCAAACCTGTTGCTAATAGCAAGCCTCAGTGGAAGCCCACTGGAAGGCATTTCTCATTATTTGAGAAGTATCCTTTAACTAGGATCATGGAACCTACTGATATGCCAATAGAACTACCCCCGAGTGCTAGTTCTAGCCCCAAAATAACTATGGTCTCTAGGTTTACTGACCATAAACTTAGTGATCGAAAGGCAGGTTCCAAAGGGATCTCTGGTATTTTTGATTGTTAACTAACCGGAACCCTTCAGGGCATCCTATCACCGTAAAAGTTTGTGTTACCGCATGTAGTACAAATTGTTCTATGGTATCTGGATTCTGGATGCTCAAGACATATGACCGGTGATCATGCACGTCTTATCAACTTTATAGAAAAGTTCATTGGTACTGTGAGATTTGGCAACGATGAATATGCAGCTATCGTTGGCTTTGGTGATTATAAACTGGGTGACACTATCATCTCTCGAGTCTATTATGTTGAAGGACTCAAGCACAACCTATTCTCAGTAGGACAGTTTTGTGATGGAGGTTTAGAAGTTGCATTCCGTCAGCATTCATGTCACATCCGCAACTATGATATGGTGGATCTACTCAAAGGTTCACGGACAACCAACTTGTACTCCATCTCCCTGAATGATATGATGTCAGCTTCACCAGTTTGCTTGCTTACAAAAGCCTCTTCAACGAATCATGGTTATGGCATCGTAGATTGTAATCATTGAATTTTCGGGACATTGAACGAATTGGCTCGAAAGATCTAGTAAGAGGAGTATTTACCCTATGTTGAAATATAACAACAGATCTTTGTGTCCATCTTGTCAGCTAGGTAAAAGCAAGAAAGCATCACATCCACTAAGGACGGAAAACACCAATACTGAAGTTCTTCATACTCTACATATGGACCTCTGCGGACCAATGAGAACGGAAAGTATCAACGGAAAGAAGTATGTTTTGGTGATAGTGGATGATTACACCAGATTTGGATGGGTAAGATTTCTTCGATCAAAGGATGAAACTCCTCAAGTGATTGAGAAGTTTATTGTGAAGACTCAACGAGCCCTTAATGCAACTGTTCGCTTCGTCAGAACAGATAATGGAACGAGTTTTGTTGAATAAGACACGCGACGGATAGTTTGAGAGTTGTTGGTATTTCTCATGAAACGAGGTACTCGGTCTCCACAATAGAACGGCTCGAAGTCAGGTAACGAACTTCTTATGGAAGTGCTCGTACTTTGCTCAATCTTTGCGAAAGCTTCACTGTTCCTATGGGCTGATGGCAGTAAGCCACTGCGTGTTATAACTTTAATCGATCTCTTGTACACACGCTTCATGGAAAGACCTATTATGACTGCTGAAGGGAAAGAAGCTAATCTTCAATACTTCCGAGTGGTTTGAGATGATCTTTGTGCTATTCCTACAATGTCTAGATGCGTTTGGGAAACTCAAAGCGGAAAGCAGATATCAGGTATTTTTGTTAGGTATGCACCTCCAAGAAGGCGTACCGAATCATACAACAAAAAGAACTGCGCAGATTCAGGAACCGTTCATGTTTTTGACTTCGATGAACTTACCGAAGGATTGACGTCTGTTCAAACCAGTTCAGGCCTCGCACCTCAACAAATGACTTCTGTGACAAACAGTTACAGAACGCAACTTTACTGCTATTACAGTCAGGACGCAGCCGTTCTGCACTTGTAAAAGACCCAGAACCACCTAGTGTCCCTCCTACAAAGAAACAGGTAGACGATTTGTTTCAATGGTTTGATGATGATGAGGTTGTTCCGATACCTCCGGTTGTTCCGATAACTCCGGTTAATGTTCCTGCTGCCCCGGCACCCGAGAATGCCAATGGTTCACCTTCCACAACAGTTATCTCAGAAGGCGCTCCTACAGTTACTGAAAGCCTCTTGCCTCATCAAATACCTCTACCAGACACTAGTGATTCCTGATGTTGTGAAACACTGTTCGTCGATCATTGTTGAACAGTAATGTGTTTGATACATTATAATGCTCCTCAAACGTTCTAGTAGCATCTTCTCTCCAACACTCTGTCAATATCGGATGTTTCTCCCAAGAACCAATTACCTCACGTGACAACAGTGGACTCAAGCACATCCGCTTGATAAACATTATTGGGGATAAAGACCCCGACTTGTCTCTACCAGGAAACAGCTAGAACACCATCGCGATGTGGGTTTCTTCAAGAATTCTATAACTCATGTTGAACCAAAGACTTACAAGCAAGCCTTAGAGCACTCGTGCTGGATTGAGGCTATGCAGGAAGAAATTCATGAGTTTGAACGTCTAGATGTTTGGATACTTGTACCCTGTCCAGATAATATTCTTATCATCCCGCTCAAATGGATTTTCAAAATTAAGTTGGATCGGATATGGAGACGTCTTTGAAGAACAAAGCTCGGTTAGTGGCGAAAGGATATCGTCAGGAAGCTGGTATTGATTTTAAGGAATCATTTGCTCCGGTTGCCAGATTAGAAGCGATCAGACTCTTCATTGCTCACGCAGCAAGTATGAACATGGTCATCTTCCAGATAATGGACGTGTGAAAAAATCCTTCTCTCAACGGCGAACTAATGAAGTTGTCTATGTTAGTCAACCGAAGGATTTGTAGATCCAGAGCACCATCGCATGTGTGTACCGACTAAGAAATGCTTGCTTTATGGACGCAAACAAGCTCTAAGTGCGTGGTATGACAAGTTGCGATGTTTTTGATCAAAGCCGGTATTTACTAAAGGCTTGTGGTCGATCCTACACTCTTCACGAGAAAAACAGGCAAACATCTTCTACTGGTACAAATATATGTAGATGATATTATCTTTGCCTCTACTAACCCCAAAGCCTGCAAACTATTTGCATTTGAAATGAACTCAACTTTCAAGATGTCGATGATGGGACAAATGTCATTTTTTTAGGATTACAAGTTTCTCAAATCCCAGAGAGGCATCTGTATCACCAATCCAAATATGCTCAGGAAATCTTGAAAAAGTTTGTTTTGTCTCCTGCACACCTTGACACTCCATATGGCGAAGTCCCACCTTGATGAGATAAAGGAGGAAAGATAATTGATCCTACACGATTTCGTGTTTGGTTGGTCCACCTTTTGTATCTTAGTGCTACTTGATCTGGACTAGTATTTGCTGTTTGTATGTGTGCACGATTACAGGCTAAGCCTACTGAAATGCACCTTACTGCTATAAGGCGGATCTTCGGTACCTAAAAGGAACCATTAACATGGGTTCTGTGGTATACGAAGGACATCGGCTTTGAACTTAAGCTTTTGAGATGCCGACTATGCAGGATGTCATGACTCACGGTGCAAGTACTTCTGGTTCAGAGCTCAATTTCTTGGACAATCGACTTGTTCTAGCTGGTCATCCAAAAAGCAGAAAGTTCTGCCATCTCCACTACAGAGCTGTATACATCCGACTATCAGGATGCGGTGCTCAAATCCTCTGGTTGCGTTCTCAACTTCGAAGATATGGATTTTGTGGTTCACAAAATTCCGATGTATTTGTGACAATCAAAGTTGCTATGGCTCTTGTGTTAAATATTGTCTCAAACACTCGCGCTCAAGAACATTGATATACTGTCACCACATTTATCAAAGATCAGGTTGAAAGGAAAGTTGTTGAGTTGTATTTAGTGGAGAAGACAAAATACCAACTGGCTTACTTTTTTACGAAGGCCTTACCGAGAGAAGCGCTTAATTGCAACCACTACCCCCACTGTTGGAGTTAAACAAATGTCACCAGAGACTCTGAAGGATCTTAGGTTGAGTCTGTCTACGTGTAACAAGTGTTTACATTGTATCATGTATATTATATTCAAAAAGAAAAAATTAGTATAGTATGGCTTGCAGTTACTTCAGACTGTAACCCGGTTTTAACCCAGAGACTTAGTGTACGTTTCAGTGCATTATTTCTTTACAGACAAGAAGTTGTCTAAGCCCCGAACTATTTTTCTCATAAAACAATTGTTTTATTCAAAAATGTTCGGATGAAATCAGACAGTGACTATAGATCTTTAATCGAACACGATCATAGTTTTGAGGGGGGAGAATCAGTACTACTAACAGTTTTGCAGGTCAAAAGGACGTACTGTTGCTGATTCTATTGCTGAAAGATTGACACGACCAACCGCTTACAAATTCAAGACAGATTGCAGTATCATTCCTGTCTGGGTATTCTAAAGGTCTTGTTTCAATTACTCACTTGCTATTTTTGCTATTTCACCTATTGATACATTTTAAGTCCATTCTAGATCAATTCCATTCACAAGTTTCATACTTTTGATCGGGGGTAGGAATGTGACTTAAACATGTAAAATGGATAATGATCGGATTCGATTGATTCTAAATGCTAAAGTCCTTTTATCAATGCATGTGCTAAACATCTTTCGATTTTCGACGCACATGTGTAGGGGGAGCATAAGTGTTCTAATATGATCAAAAATGTCAAAGGTACCAAACGTTTGTGTTAAACACTCGTCATGTTTCGTGATATAAATAACAAAGAATATTTTGTTTCATGTTCGTGAATAGTGATCTTATGGAATGCTGTGGAAAGAGTTGGATGTAACCACCAGGGTATTCGTTATGGAATGCTTCTGCCTGGTCTTCGGACTGCGCCCTCCCATGTGAAGTGGATTTACTTAAAATGTACTTGTTACAAATTTGGATTCCCGAGGCTCTTCAATATCTTTCGGTGGGGATATTTTTTCAAAACATCATTCAGAGCATTCTGATTAAACTTTGTGTGTGCCCCAACAAATTTTATAAGCACATCGAATGTTTTTCAATCATTTTTGCCACAGGCACCTTCTACGATAATTAATTGTATTAAGAAGTAAAACGCTTTAAAAGAATTGTACGGTATTGTCAGCAGATTGTAATGTACTGACTCATATTTACCATTCTATTTGTAGTAAAATTGTATGTCTTTATTTTGTGGTGTTATGTCTTCGGGACATACCGGTCTAGGTGAAAACGGCGAGACATTAGTGAATCTAGATACTTAAGTATTAGAGGGAAACTAGCTTGTAACGTGCCTGAAAACCTCGTCTAAGAAGGTTCTTTTAATGAATCTATCTGATCACAGGTGCAGTATCATACTGTAATCATTGATTCCTCACGGAAATCAGAGGTTAATGTAAACCGACCAGATTGAGTTTCGTTTATTACTCCGATCCCTTCAAATATAAAACCTTTGTGTTTGTGCTTACCGTCGTTCACAAAATGTTTTTCTAGAATCACATTGAGGGATTTTACTAAAACAAAATGTTTTTGTTCTGGTGACTAAATGTTCTATAATGGCGAATGACGACTCAAAGTATCGATTGAAACGACCTACATTGCTCATATCCTTACTCACAATATATAAGAAATCAAGAAAGTTTTCATACAAGCTTCCGCACAATCCTCTGATAATCAATGTCTTCTTCAAATGCTAAACGTTATGGAGGTTAGAAGAGATACTCATCAAAGCTTTCCTGATTCCCAAACAGATCATGAGCAAGTGAGACTAAAAGGTCATAGTATGGCAAAGTCTAGGAGAGAAGATCAACAAATGTAATTTAGAGAAGTACTGCTTAAACAAGGCATAAGATCAAGATCAAGTCATCACATCATGTTCTGAAGATCATGATCAAGGTATTAAAAAGTTTGAATTACAAAGCATAACAGTGAAGTACCCTATATCAACCAGAGCTAAAGGACAAGCACGAGTTGAGCTAAACTTTCATGACCTCATCTTGGGGGAGATTGTTAGGGATCCGCACTATAACGGACCAGAACAAAGAAGCTTCTGGTCACTCGAAGATACAAGACAAAGGTGTAGGCTCGAAAGACATGTTTAATTAATGTTTCATTATGTATAGGGCCAAGATGTAAAAAGCCCAAAACGGAAAGCCTCAAAGGCAAAAATCCTAGTTAGTATAAAATACACTAGTTTAGTCAAAATTAGGTTAGCCTTCTTCCATTATTTATTTTTTCATCTTAAAGGGTTTTTTGTAGCTAAATCTTGTTTCTTTTAATCAAAACTTCTTTTAATGTTTTAATCTTTCATTGCTCAATTGATATTGTGATTTCATCCCATGGAATGATCTTGGGATCTCATACAAGAGCTATGCTGACAAACAGAGCGCAAACCTTGGAATTTAAGGTTGGAGGATCGTGTTGATGTTAAAAGTGTCACCTTGGAAGGGCGTGGTTCGTTTTGGGAAGAAGGGTAAGATAGCTCCGAGGTATGTAGGGCCATTTGAGATTCTTGAGAGGATCGGTCTGGTGGCTTATCGATTGAGATTGCCGGAGGAATTAAGTAGGGTACACGATACGTTTCACGTGTCAAACTTGAAGAAATGTTTGGCAGATGCTAGTTTACATGTGCCATTAGATGAAATAAAGGTTGACAAAACTCTTCGTTTTGTTGAGGAACCCATAGAGATAATGGATCATGAAGTTAAGGTTTGAGCGTTGTTAAGATAGCGTTTGGTATAGGATCATTGGAATTCAAGCATGGCCCTGAGTTTACTTTGGAACACGCGAGGATTATATGAAGTCTAAATTAAAGTATCTCAGTTGTTTGTTTGACGTGTGATTCATTGGCTAGTTAAATAGTGGGACGAGATTTACTATAAGGAGGGGATATGTGGAGGCAACCATTGACTTGAGCAGGTTAGTCAAACCGTTAGTGTTGACTTATGTGTCTGTTGCAAAGTATGGTTTATGTGATTCTATGTGTTTAAATGTGTTTTTATGTGTTTATGAGGTTTTGGTAATCAATTATTAATGTGTGATTCATATCAATGAGATTTAGAATGATGGGGAAATTGTTGGAGTTTCATTTTCTTTTCATTTTTATATGACAAAGAAATGTCTGTTGATATTGGAGCGTTTTGCATGTTAATTGTGTAAGTAATATATATAGTATAAGTATTTTGTTAGTTATCTTAAGATAGGTTAGCGTTTAGTGTTTAGACTAAGAAAATGTAAAATTTCTATTTTTAGAAAGTTAGGTTCGAAATGAATAGTTATTTTTAGAAAGGTAGTGAACTGTGTACTACCAGCAGGAACTGTGTACTACCAGCAGGAACTGTGTACTACCAGCAGGAACTTGTGTTTTGTAATACTTCTAGGGTACTGTATAATATACTAGTAGGAAACTAGAAATTCATAAATTTTAACAGTTGGTAACTGCGTTACTACAAAAAGGGTATAGTCAAATTAATTATGATTTTTTTATAAAAACTTAAGGTTTTAATTGTAAATATATATATTATTTATATTTTTATATATATATATATATATTATATATATATATATATATATATATATATATAAATATTTCGGCCGCATATAAGGAAGAAGAAAAAAAAAGGTTTTTTTAGTATGATTAGGATTGTAAACTAATAAAAACCCTAAACCCCAAATTTTTAGTCATTCTTTTTCCTTCTCCTCTGTGTGCAGAACATCAGACATACCAAGAACCCTCAGGGAAAATCATTTCAAGAGCTAGGTCCAAGAATCAATCAAGAGTGTTTGTTTTTTTTTGTTTAGGTGCTTGTAATCAAAGGTAAATACATTAAACCTCTTTAATTCTCTTAATTTTTATAGCTTAATTATGATGGATTTAGGTTTAATAAAAATACAGATTTATTATGTAATTAATGTTAATATGGTAATTAGATTTGAATTAGGGAGGAATCCATGCAATTTTAGGTTAGGGTTTGCATGGATTGATGTTATATTGATGAGCAAAATTTAGGTCAGATTGATTGACGTTTTTCTCCATGATGGAGAATGCAAATGACATGATTCTTTTTTTTAAACTGTATCATTTTGAATCTTCTTTTCAAAAAATCAGGCCTCAACAGTTTTTGAGGTCGGGAAGTCAGTTAAATAATGGTTACAAGATTCGTTGTCAAAACTGTGTTTTCAGACGAATTTTGAGTCAACTTAAGTGAGGTGAAAACCCTACTTAAGAAGTGTTTTAAATTAAGCCCTTTTTACTAAAGTAACTTTCTTATGTCTATTAAGAAACCCTAAAAGGATTGGCTAAAATAAATTTCAAGGCTGTGGATTTGACAGTCGAAAAACTTTTTAGTGCGCAACAGATCGAAGTAAACAGTTTGTAAGTTTGATTTTCAAAGGTATACTTATGCATTGAATGGATGCATGGGCTTCTGAGGGAACTTAATATACACATGTGGGGTCATGTGTGAATTTTGGTGGGAATTATGGATGCGTTTTTGGTATGGGTTTTTGGGTCGATGCAAGTTGGGTAAAAATTTTTGCATTGAGCAGAAAGCTGTAACGTGTTAAATAATAAAAGTAAAAAGTAAATAAAAGATATAATGAAGATATAAAATGATGGTAAAGAGTCTTTACATTTAGTATAGATGATATTGGTCCATCATTAGGGTTGTTATATTGGATTAGCGTGTTAGTTACGATGGTAACATGAGATTTTATAAGTATAGTTTAAGGAAGGAGTTTGTGTTACTTGTAGCTGCGCGATCAGGTGAGTTTCATAACCCCTCTTTTCTTATGATTTTATTGGGGTGAAAATGATGCAAATGGTTTGAAATGTTGAAATGATTTGATTACTGTGATAATTGGTTGTCTAAAATGCATGGACTTTACGTGGCTATTATGTGTATGTGCTAAATGTATTGTGCTGTGGTCAATTAGAGTCGGGTTGGCTTGGATCGTGGGCACGTTCTTGCCCCTTTTGATGTGTTGTGATGTGATCAAGTGGAGTCATGACTTGGGTCGAAGGCACGCCTGCCTCTCTTGGATTGTTATGGATCGAGGGTAACGTTCCTACCCAAATGTGATTGGTTTGTTGTTTTGCATGTTAGCCTGTATGATAGCTCATTTATTTCCATGTAGTGTTTTCTGTTATCACAGTAATGGTTGGATAAATGTTAACTCGTGTCTTAAACCTATGACTCTCACCAACTTTATGTTAACATTTTTAAGCATCATTTTCAGGTAATCAGGTTGAGACTAATGATGCTAGAAGTGGCTAGAGAGACCTTAGGATTGGCTTATGGAGTTCTTCTTATTTTTATTTAGACTTATGTTCTTTTGGATAATTTAAGTCTGGGATTGATTTACTTTTATGTGGATTTATGCATTTGCGTGTATGACATTACTTAATAATGCAAGACTCCTTTATCTTGTGTTGGGTATTGTTATGACACATAGTGTCCTCTGTAATTGTTTTCTTTTCCTTTTAGTATCTCTATAGTAGACGCCATTGTGTTGTAATGATATCCATGAAGTTTCACCTCGTGCTTCCGCCTTGGCGGGGTGTGACAGATTGGTATCAGAGCCTTTGGTTATAGAGAAGTAGGTGATTGAGCCTAGACTATAACCTAGGAGTCCTTCGCGTAGATGCATAATATGATATGAGCTTTTAGTAGCATAACTAGGATGCTTGTAGTAGTTCTGGACCCGCGGAGTCGGGTGACTCTTGCGAAGGCAAAGTCAAACCCAAGCGAGGCCCAACATAAGTTTATTCCGTCTTTTACCTCGTCACGTTGTTATTGATTATTTCTTTCGAATATTTTTGTATTTTGGAGGCGCTGCGAGAATTTCGTTCCTTTATATCGTTTTCACATCATTAAAACACACCACTCCATATGGCTCCTTGATAAAATGATGGATCTATTTATTTTATGCATATTAAGGACAAGATACTAGAGAGAAAAGGTGGCGTATGGATGATAGTCTTAGAAAGAGAAAGTAAACATGGAATAGGATGAATTGGATTTTGTGTGAAAAAATGGGAAAATCGTCAAACTAAACCAAACCCTATCAGGTAGGAGATGGCTAATATACTCATGGATGGCCGGCCCCATGGGCTAGGATGGGTTCTTAATGGGCATTGGGCGGACTAGATTAATATTAATCATTACAATAACCTACGTGCTAAGACTCGTTAAGAACTTTGAGTGACCGACACTTTTTGTGTTTCCATCAAATACACATGTAATCGTCTTATGTAAACGCGAATACACAATCAATACTAGAAACATGATAATTGTGTTTAGGTAAAACCCGCACTCGGGCTTGGGCCAACTTACATAGTTTAATCTATAACTATACTACTCATAAAGAGTTTATGTCTAATCTTAAAATTTTGAATCTTAAATCTTGAATCTTGAAACTAAAATTAATGTAGTTTGCCTAAATTACCCCAATGTACCTCTTAATACACCTTAAGCTTGATCAATTTTAAATGTGGCAACTTTTAAAAAAACACTCCCTATACTTAATTTATATAAAACAAACGTTTTGTAATGAGATCACATACCCACGCTTTGCATCAAATGCCTCGAATCATATCTGTGTACGATTTGCAAAGTAATAGTTATTATGTAGTTATACAACAGTCTCTTTGCAAGAATACTCGTTATTATTAATATAATGGGATTTTGCAAAAAAAACCATTTTAGTTCACATTATTCTTCAATCAATAACCCTTGTATTTTTTGGTTTTGGCCTTTACTTTTTTTTTTTTTTTTTTTTTTTTTTTTTGTTTAACGTTTTATCTTTATTTCTTTACTTTGTTATTATGCATTTACTTCTTTGTCTTTAATCGCCTTAAAACGCGGGTTGTAAAGTGTGGAAAATGTAAAGGGGTAAATATATTCACATTTAGAAACTTAAGTTTATCGTATCAAATAATCGATCAAGTGTGACGTAATATGAAAAGTTGCAATAATAATTTTACAACTAAAAAGATAGTATAAGGCATAAAAGAAAGCATATAATCACAACATAAACATAAACATAGTATAAACACAAAGTCACAACACAAACATAAACATAGACAAACTTGGTATTCACTTGAAGTCTAGTCATGTCAAGCTGAATGATGTTAATATCATTTGTTAGTTTAGCAAACCTCATATAATACGAGTGACTCGTCTCTCCTTTCTCTAAGGTAAATCGATCAAACTCATCAGCTAACTTTGATTCACGCTCTTGCTTTGTCAGCTCAATGCCTTTCACTCACTCTTTTTTTATTAACCTTCTCTGTAAACAAAGATCTCTTTAGCCTTGGTTATTTATGGTCAAAAAAGTGTAGACTGTCATTGGGTAATTCTTTATGTAATTCAAATATAAACATTATAACGATAAGTAAAAGAAACGCAAACCGGACATGATGATTTATAGTCATTTGGTCACGAAGCTC
Source organism: Tanacetum coccineum (assembly GCA_026074375.1). Lineage (NCBI taxonomy): Eukaryota > Viridiplantae > Streptophyta > Magnoliopsida > Asterales > Asteraceae > Tanacetum > Tanacetum coccineum. Next base: position 119,584 of record BQNB010002748.1, read on the forward strand.
CTTTTCGCCCTACTCCACTCCTTGAGTTTCTGACTCAAGAGTTACTTCACTAAGTCAACAAGCTCCCTTCTCATTGGAGAAAACTTTACATCGTCGCTTACATTGTTTACTGATACTAAGCTAAATATTGAGTCCTTCTTCGGGTACAACCAAACCCGTTATGTTGTATGGCCCAACATAACAAACATTTTATCCTTGTGTTTTAAGGACTAAAATACCACTAAAACAAATTACCCGTGTAGAGTTTTTAAGAAAAAATCTATGTAGATATTAACATAAGCCATCTAATCTTTAGGTTTTAGTGATGAATATAATTGGATATTATAATTGGTGATACAAGATATTGTATAGTGATAATACATGGTGGTGTATAATGATAGTCCAAGACATAGATGTCTAATGGGTATGAATGCTTAACTTAAACATCAAGAACTCTAAGCTTAATTTGATTGAACTTCTATTGATGATAATCCTTTAAAGGATGAAGATGGCAAGTGCTCCAACCTTGTTAGGTGATGGATCATCATATGAAAGTATGCTTGTGGTGGATGAAGGTGATGATAGCTTTAGGCTTGTTCTCAGTAGATCATGACATTATAGTTTGCTTTCAAAAAATGAAACATGTATTTAAGCAATCATTGTGACCATATATCATACTCTAAAGGATATCACAAAGCATTTATAATTACAAATTATACAAAGTATGTAAAACCATCACTTGTCACCACACGTCAAGTCTTAAAATAATATCACGAAGCCTAAACAACACAAACACATGTCCATGTATCAAATAGAACACGACCTCTAGCAAACCATATAAAATCACCACTTATGATCACATATAAAAAAGGAAAACCTCAAACATCATCACACCTAAATACAACATGGATTTAAGCAATCATTATAACCATAAATTAGACTCTAAAGGATATCACAAAGCATTTATAAACAAAAACAAACACATATCCACAAATCCCTAAATAAAAAAAACGAAATACTAGTCATTGACGAATGAGACAGTAATGACATCAAATAGTTAATACTTTTCTATATCAAATTCCCATGTTTATTGCCTTGTTATATATATTATTTTAGGTGAATATGGTACTTAATTCATTCATATTTGCAGATTAAGGTTAATCGAGGCATCAGAATAAAAAAAGATGCGAAAAATGGCAAAATGGACAAAGTACATGAAAACCGCATTCAAAAGACAGTTACGGCATAGTTAAAGTTTTACTTACGCCATAACCAATCACTATTTGGAGGATGATTATAAGTTTAAGAAGAATTACGGCGTAATTAACAACGTTGTAACTTTCGTCGTGATGAGGAAGATTATTGCTGACATCAAGAAAATATGCCGTAGAGAGCTATGACGTAGCTCAACACTTATGACTACACCATAACTAGTCCCTTGGACGCCAAGTGTTGATAACTCGAGGGACTAATGTTGCGCAAATCTTATCAAGTTTAATAAATATTCCAAGGACAGAAGTTATATGTCAACAACGATTAGGTGGCAAAGGCAGAAAAGTCATAAAGTTTCAAAAAGCTATAAATATATACCGAATGTGTTACATTCGGTATTATTATTCTTCTTTTTCGTTTGGTGGTTTAGTCGACGCAAGCAGGAAAAGGAAGGGACGAGCGTAGGATTCGGTATAGGGGAAAACCGTTCGGGATTTGTCATGGCATTAGACTAGAGGATCGAAAGCATTGATCTAGCACTATATGTACACATAATTTAACAATTAAAGTTTGATTTAATTTAATTATCTTTCATTAATTAATTTGATATTATTTTATTTGTTGGTGTTATGTTTATTATTATGTATGATTTATTGTTCTTGAGATTTTATTAGTTTATTATTCTTTTGTTTGATTATTAATGATCTTAT